>PNEQ01031257.1:0-15483 GCA_003012365.1 Medauroidea extradentata
TATTTATTTACATGTAAACACTGCTACATTACGTTGTGTTACATAGCGCGCTACTTACAGACAAAGCTCTCGCGACCACTGCTAGAGTCAGACTAAGTGTTCCTCCCCGGTCTCGCTGGGGTCAGGTAGTTGCCCTGCCGGCCGGATGGCTGCCCTGCCGGCCGGATGGTACACTCAGCCCTCCGCATTCCTGCGGCCCAGCTGAGCTGGCCAGGCGGCACACACGTCCCTGACCTTCACATTCCTGCAGCCTGCCGCTCAGCGCTGTGTGTTGCCAGCACGCGGTGAGGGTCCCTGCTACCTGCTGCGGGTGGCCGCTACAGTAGGCAATAACCCTTCTCTGTGAAATCAAACATTCAATGATTGTCCTGAAAGGACGAGCGTTAGACAGTGATTACAAGAGACGTTACTTTTTCTAAATTTCCCGCCACTTAATATTGTGTGATTAATATCAGCAAATTTTTACTGTCACATACAGTATAAAGAAATAGTAGTAAGGTTACCCCCTTTCTACGTGATCGAATAAATGTACAAATCCTTTACGTTATTACGTTCTTCGTTACAATTATTTCATAATAAGAAATTATATTGGTAAACAAGTAGTTTCCTAAATATTATAAAAATGTTTAACATTTTCTCAAACTTTGGAAGTGTCTGCAGCGCTTCCTTTGTGAGCTGGACCAAGGGTTTCCCACATCAAACATTCTATTATCACCTTAGCAAACACATGTAATAGCACGTTGGTATGTTTTGGATACACGTTGTATAGGGACTCAAACCTTGACATAGCGATGTAAGCCATAACGCTACAGGCCTATATCTTAGTTTGCTTTGCTGATCAATATTACTGTATGGCACTGGCTTGGGTGACGGGATTTGCTGTTGGATTCAATACTTGCAATGCTTATGTTTTGGCCACGGAGTTCAGAAGAACATGCGATGTATGTACGTCACATTGGTAACATGACTTTTAGGAGGCACGTTGACGGCACGTGCACAGTACATTACACTGGTAACATGTCCGGAGACCATGTCGCACGTTACCTGCACGTGATATGAGTGTTACCCTAGCAACTTACTCTCTACATTAGTAAAGTAGATATTAGACAGTACTGTGTACAAGTAATGGAAAATGATTGTACGTTATTAGTAAAAACTTATAACGTGTCGAACACTTGATTTAACATGGTATGTAAATTTTTTAAATTTGGTTTTCTCATTGTTTAGTAATTTGTCAACCCCTAGGTTTTTTTTGTAAGAGATATACATGTACTTTCGTAGTACTATTACTTTTTTAATATTATTTAATTTCAAAATGTGTAGTGTATTTTTAACACACCACAAATCGTAAACCGGCCTCGTGCTGAATTTCGAATGTATCTAAATAAATAAACTTGACTGGTATGACCTTGCAGCATGTGTGTAACCTGAGTGTGCCAAGAAGTCATGCATGCAGATTTGCCAGTGGGAGCGCGAAACGTTGCCGGTGTGTTTTATGTATGTCAACTTGCAATGCTGCCAGTAAAACTATACAGCACATTGATTGTACGCTCTATGTACGTCACACTAGCAATATTGCTGGTGCGACTATGCTGCTCGTTGTGAGCACGTGCATGCAACACTATATTTTTGTTATTTCCCACCGACTAACATAACAACATAAACTTTGTATAAAAATTTTAAAAATACTTTACATAATATATGCCAATCCTTAAAATTTCAATCATATAATATAATAATAAAAATTTTGATATGATCCACTGTGGGCTCAGTCTGTTACTGTAAAAAAAAGGCATGTATTCATGTAGGTGTTGCATATAAAACAATGTTTAGTACTAAAATATGCAGTACACAAATTTTTATTGATAAAATATTCAATTCAAATGTACTCGTCTAAAATACTATCTAAAATACAGTTATCTCTCAGAGAGCAATACAAATGAACGTGATCCACACACATTGTTCATTCACTCTCTTCTAACACAATGTAGTGAGTTAACATGTTCTTTGGAAGCATGTTCATTTTATACAGAAATGTATTGAACATTTGTGATTATTCTTTGTTCGAAGAGTGTATTCATATTAGAACTACAGTTTCATTTTTCAAAATCCTTATTTTTAAATAGAACTGCTACTGTACACAAAAGTAACAATAAAAATATATGGTAACTGTACCACATAAAGAACCTGCTGATTTCATGTAACTTGTTTTTGTGAAAGGATGTTCATCACTAAAACATTCAGTACACAGATAAGCTTCGCACACTGAACATTTTGTTGTTACTCTCTTGACATTTATTGATGCACTCTCTCTTCTTTCTGAAGCTCGTAGTCGCCTGTAACAACTGCTGCATCTGCGCCGAGCTGTTCTTGGTGGCTCCATTAACACAATACAATGTACCTTGTGTTGCCGTTGGTCAGTTGTCACTCGAACTGGTGTAGTTGGTCCAGGATGTTTCTCATTTAGTAAATGCAAAGCCAGAATTTCTCTAAATCTTACTATCTTCATTGGTGTTTTAGTTTCTTTACATACCATGTTATACAGCACCAAAGCGTTGACAACCGATGTACCAAAAAACAACTCAAATACAAATTTTCTGTACCATTTTATTGTACGACATAGTGTCGTAGAATAGCAACTCATCTGATACGACAAATCAATAAATGATTTTGCGTTACTGCTGTAGTTACCGACAACTCTTGGTTTCTGCACATCGTTTCCTCTTTTTGTGATTGCAACAATCTCGTCTTTGTGTTTTGTGGTCAAAATAGGGACTTCTCGATTATCTTGCCATTTTATTACCCCCACGTTTGAGCTTCTCTGGGCTGTTATAGTTTCCCTTTTTTTTTCAGTTTTGCATTTACCACACTATCAGGTTTTCCTTTACGGTTAATCATTTATCTAAATAGTAGATAATACAATTACTTGTTCAAAATAAAAAAATAGAATCTCAAATTTAATCAAAAACATATTCGTATTATTTTTTTTAAAAATATTAAGTAATGCAAGCTTTCAAAGAAGTATTGCGATACTAGAAAGTAAAAGACGAAAACTAAATGTCAATGTTGTTCATATCTGTGCATATAAGAGAACACTGACTGAATGACTGACTGACATATCAAACTGCAGTATAAACCACTGGACCTAGAATCGTGAAAATTTGTGTGGTTTCCCTTCAGGTCGTTGGCAAGCACTAAGAAAGAATTTTTAGAAATTTTGCCTCTAAGAAGGTGGTGAATATTGGTGAAGTTTACTTTCAGAGAAAAATCGATAAATCATAAAATAGACGGCATATCATCATATTTTTTTACTTTAATAGGAAGAACACAAAAATACAAGTTAGCCAATTTCAGGATGTTTCGAAATTCAACATTTAAGACGTGAGAAAGACATTAACTAAGTCACCGTTTTACTGTCGATATTTATCGAATCCTTCGTAATTGAGGGTCGATTTTCACTTCAAAATGTTGCTTACGTAAATACCGAAAGAGTTGTTTTAGGAATATTCTAAATTCGACCTCCAAGCAGTTTTATGTATCGTCTATGTAGCTGGAATACAATTGGCTGTCGTTGTGAATCTTACTTCAATTGTTTACGTGTAACAAATGACTAATACTGGCCACCAAGACATTCGAAATTTGATAATTAAGAGGTTGAAAAAACGTAAAATATGTTTTCGATTATATATCGAAGTAATCGTTGCTTTAGAATGATGCTTATACAAATATCTAAATGTCACTTAAATATTTTTCCTTTTCGGCTCCAAAGAGGTAAAAAATTGTTAAAACGTGTTTTCGATTCACAATCGATAAATAGTGACCCCATTGATATTTTATATAGCGTCGTGATTTTTGTTAAGATCGCTTCTTACTCAAATACCTGAAAAGCAATTTCACAAATTTTCGAAATTCCTCACCTAATGAGGTGAAAAGGAGTGAAAAATTATGAAATGAGTTTTGAATTAATGATCGGTATATCTTGAACCCAGCGAAGTATTGTCTTGTTTTTCACGTCCGAGACACACCAGTTAAATTGTCTAAAATGTGTTTCGAGGGTTCTTCTAAATTCAATCATTTAGGAGGTTAAAAGGCTTTAAATGTGTTTTAGATAAATCTTCGATATATATCGAACCCATCGAGATATTAATTTATTACTTCAGAATAATTAATATACAAATGATAGCCAAAATGTTCTAAGGTTTTTTCCAAATTCGATCTCTTAGTACTGTACAGAGGCAATATTTTATTATTTTTAATGAATGATCGAAGTTGCTTCAACTGAAATGGCTATCGTTGTGATGTTCACTTCACTCGGATAATTGCACAAATATTTAAGATGTGAAATTATTATATTCCAAAATTGATACCTTAAGAGGGGAAAAGGCGTACAATTTGTTCTCTATCAGCCGATTATACTTACCATAACCAATAGAGATATTGAGGTGTTGTTCGAATCATAAAGCACTAAGTAAGTACCTAAAAAATTAATGCAGAGTTTATTTTATAAAATAATTTAAATATTAAGAAGAACACATATTTCGTTAACTTTCAAGGAAAACAAATCGAAAAGCACGCACGAGTAGCGATAAATAAATTATACAGGAGTTTCAGTCTACAGTTCTATCATCGAGATGTGTAAAGACGCTATGAAATATGTGCTATTGTATAACTATTATGAGCCTTGGAAAAAATTTACAATATTTAAAAATTAGTTTTCGTGAACAATTTCAACGTAATGTGGTGCATTTATTTGTAGCAGCGGTTTATTGTTCAGGATGATCTGGGCTCAAATTCCTATATTGGCTGTACAAACAATAAAATCTGACACACAATAACTGCAAGGTAGATAAAACTAGTGCAATTTTGATGAAGTCGTTAAAAAGTGGTAAAAATATATTATGCTGTCACCTATCTACCTAAGTTTCTTGACAGCATCAGCCCATATATACCATCTCACTAACCTCAAGGATGCGGCAACAAATACGTTAATATTCCAACGAAATATTACCCTTCAAAAACTCCATAATGCCACTTATCTTCAAGTCAAGGTTTTGAAAAACAAATGCGTTATTGAGAGCATCATTACCAACGGTTGTATTCGAGGGAAATCAACGTTCACGTCACGTAAACCACGTATTTTATTCGATTACCCTCGTACATTTAAGAGCTGTAAATACCCTGGAACGTCAACTTTGCTGTAATTATAAACAGGTCTAGGCGTAGTCGCTGTTAGTGGCAGGGACAAACTTGAGATATCTTTCGCGTGGACAGCTATATAGCTACTGATCCTGGTGCAGAGTTAACTCAACTAGCATCTTTGCCATTCTAAGACTTGATGACTGAACTGCTGTACGAAGGTTTATTCAGTTATATCAATACTATCTGCTATGAGTAACATACGCGAGCAAAGCCACTGGCGCACTGCTAGTTATATAAATGCATACGGGACAGCTATCCTGTATTTTCTCGTGTCATTTTACATTTAATCGCTGGAAGTCGTTTTATGACTACAATTGGCTTAAATTCATTTTTTTCCGCAATGATATTAACATAGTTTATTTGTTCGTACAGTAAACTTTAAGAACAGAACACAATTCATATTAAGTGGATGCATGTGGTATTCTTCATCTGTATGCAGGCACAGACGATGAGCGACTTGACTGACTAGCAGTTACTCAACAAATATTTGACCTTGAACCCTCGTCATACATCTTAGGAGTGGGACGCCGTCAATGTCGCTGCTGAAGCCAACATTTCAGAAGTTACCTCAGGTCTCGTCCTTGGAACCCAGCCGCAGCCTGGTGATTAGCAGCCATTATAACTTTCTAGACAATTTACACATATACATGAGGTGTCTACAGAATAACTGTGAACTAAACCAACAAACTCGAGCAAAAATTTAACACGGAAATAAAACAAATTACATTGGGATAAATTGAATAGACACTCTTTTTTTTTCTAACACAGCCGTATTTTCATATCTGCTGTATTTACATAATAACAAAAAAATATATATTTCGTGCTCTTCGCAATTCATGAATCGGTGCATTTTTTTCGTTGGTTTTAACTTGTATTGTCTATTGTCTTTTGCTTGTTGTCCCTGTTTATTGTGTTTTGTCTATTTCCATCTTTTATATATTTTAATATTGGGAATTTGGTTCTATATCTGTGTCTGTCTTTTGTGTCTAGGTCTTGCGTCGATATTCGACTGAATTCCGTGTCCTGAATTCTTTGATTTCTAATATATTTTAAAAAAAACTAACAGAATTCCTCTGGGGCTGCTTTTTTCTATTTTCGTGTGTTTTACATTTGTTTTTTTTTTTTCCTTGTTCTTTTTTGTACTTTGTCATTCAACGCATGTTTGATCAGCAAAACACGACATGAGCAATGGCGTAATTCCGCAAAGCAATAAATTCTAACTGTAAACTCTCATTGCAACAAACATTTAAAAATATCTACTTCATTTTCACTGAAATAATACAAAAGTAATTACGGTGTTATTCGCCGTAAGGAACAATGCTACAATGCTAATTATTATGTTTTGTTATATTTGTGTTAATCTAATCTTATTACTATTTTAAGATTACGTACCTGTTTGGGTGTCTGTGTATGAGGGCATATGTGTGTGTTAGTGTGTGTGTTTGGGGGGGGGAGAGGGGGTGTAAGTGTCTGTCTTGTTTCGTATGTATATACAAACAAATCAGCAAAGATTTCAAAATCTACAGTGGGGGTTTTGAAAGGGTTCAAGCTTCATAACTTTTTACCTTGTAATAATTTCATTGTGTAATAAAGATCTTTCGTGTGAACGTATCATCAGGTAACTAAAAAATATTACTCAGGTATTACCAATTCCTATTCGGATAACGAAAGTACTCATTTAGTTAAAGCGAATTCATATTTTGGTTCGCCCAAATTCTAATTCAGGTAACGTAAGGTCTCTCAGGGAATGTACGTTGTTATTCAAGGTAATGTAAATCATCATTCCGGGAACCAGAGTTCTCATTCAGGTTATGTAATTGCTCACTCAAGCAATAATATTTTTCATTTATATGTCATTTCTCATTCAAGTAATGCCTGTAAACTTTCCGAGTAATGGCAATTATTTTTCATGTTAGTGGCAATTTTTATTCATTGTAATATCAGTTGCTTTTCACTGTAGTGTATATAACCATTTAGGGTAGTGCTAATTGTTATTAAGGTGTTATCAGTTATTTTTCAGGCTATGTCAATTCGCTCTGATATAATTAGGTGTTATAGACTGATATAAATAGACATCATATAAGCCATTATACAGTAATACTCTCTTACTCAGACAAAAAGTATTTGTTTGAGACTAAAAATGTCTCACAATTCGTTTGCGTGGTTTTCGATTTGATGCATCTTTAAGTCATGAAAAAGTTCAGTCATAGCACTCCAAATTACCTTAAGTAATAATTAAACTATATATTTCTATTTTCAAATTATTTCCAAAACATAACTTAAAAAACAATAAAATACAAAAAAAAATGTTTCAGTACTTAAAATTTCATATAAGCGATATTATAAAAATAGTTTATTAAACGCAATAAATTATCATAACTTAGTTAAATTCATAATAACATTTCTGACACTATTTTTTATCCCCCCCCCTCCCTTGTTATTTGTTCATGAAGACTTTTTAACTACTTTTTAGCCAAGAGACAATTTTATTCGTAAATTAATCTAATCTTTTTGTCTTTCGGCATACTATATTTTGTGAAACAAATTTATAATGTACTCGCCATCAGCAAAGTTCTTTTAATACAATTTTTGAAATAATAAAAATAATGTAATACAGGATTCGACCTATACTACAGATATCATTTTGTCATTTAGTGGTTGTTTGCAGGCCAGTTATTATATTTTTGTGTATATATTTGGCAATAGACACACCGAGTCACAAAGTTTTATAAACATTGTGCTTTGTTTTTTTTACTGTATAATGTTTTATTATGCGAGGAAACATGGTTTCCAAGGTTTATCACTACTTCACGTAGCTTTTTATGATTTGATCAGAATTGTGACCAGGTTAAGGGCCAGAATCGATCCCAAAGCTGGGTGTGCTGCGAGGATTAGCTTTGATTTGTATGTGGCTCCTTTATAGAGGTCAATGTTTAGATATAACATGAGAATTAAGAGTTTGAAGTACAATACCTTAGATTATTGGCGCAAGTGAATGGATATCATGTACTGCTGTATATAACATTGTGTAGAAATAATATTTACAAAACGTTAACAACAATATGTATATGTATATATATATATATATATGAAGAATTAATTTTTGTGTTCTAAGTATTTTTCATTTTTGAAATAAATGTTACGATTAGTTTTAAAATATTTTTATATAGAATATTACTACCAAGTAACTGAAAATTATGTTCTTTGTTTGCCTTTGCAATGAGTGTATTTTTCTAGGAGAGATTTGTAAGAATATGAAATAAAGCGATTTCATTTTTATCAGTAGTATTATACATTTTTTACCTGTATCATGAAACATGTGCTGTATGGGCGATTTGTTTACTTCGTTGTCTTCATGTTTGAAACTGGATTATCTACTGAACAGTTAAGTAATATTTAATTAATGAATTTTTAAAAAGAAGATTGTTATTGGTAATATTTGGTGCAGGGTTCGAGATAAATTTATATTCTGCAAAATATTAAATATGTAACGAGATAACACGGAAATGCTAATTTAATAAACATATATTTAACATTTTATATTGTACATAAGTATTTGTGCAAATATTGAATATACATGGGTTGAGTACACATTGACTAAATGCACATTCCTAGAAAATGTCTGTCGACGTCTAACACCGTTATTGTAAAATCCCAGTATTATTTCATTTTCCCTTGAAATGTATAACATTATCTACAATATGAACTTCAACAGCAGTTTACTTAAGCTTCCTATTTATGCTGTCTTAAAGAGTTTAATTTTTGAAATCTTGAAAGGGAGCTGCTACAAACCTGTTTGATATAAATGGTGACAATTGTTTGTACTATGTTGCCAAGTTTTTTCAGTGCATAATATTCAATAGATTTTGCTCAACTACGGTCGTAGAAGTACAGGTCTGTACACTAGCCTATCTACCAATGCTGTTGAGTTGACCCCGTTATGTCTGAAAGCGCCACTAGCAATGAAGTGTTGTTTTAAGGACGCGGCCTACCGCAATTTTCATCATTATTATTTTATTTTGTATTTGTACCAGATATTTTTTTCTTGTTGTAGACACAAAATGTGACTAAATATAGCTCTTATGAATTTTTTTTTACCGCTCTTAATTTTCGCGTTAAAGTCATATTTTGCATGTTTCCGTTTTAACGACTACACTAAAACCAACTGATATACCAAACACAAAAAAAAGCACAGTTAATAAAGACATTGCAGGCTTCAATGAAATACTCATAAATTAAAGAATAAACATTGTTTGTATTTTTAAAAAAAAATATTGAAATTTTTTAATTTTTATTTTCAGTTTCAGCAATTTTTTAAAATTCAAATAATTTATATTCTTTAATTTCATGAGCATGTCATTGTAGCCTGGAGTGTATTCATCCACTGTGATTTTTTTTTTTTTTTTTTTTAGTTTGGTATATCAGGTTGGTTTCGGTGTAGTCGTTGAAACGGAACATGCAAAAATTTGACTTTAACAAGCCATTACGCGAAAACTATGAGAGATGAAAAAAATTTCACAAGAGCCAAATTTAGTCACATTTTGTGTCTTAAATAATAAAAAAATATCTGGTACAAATAAAAAATAAAAAAATGGTGATGAAAATCCCGGTAGACTGCGCCCTAACATTGTAGTATAGCGTCGTACTAGCAGTTCCGACACGTGCCTGCTCCTTGTAGTCACACTTACGCAATGTTAAAACAACCCCAGAGTGCCAGTGGTGCCAATCAGTCATAACGGGGTCAATTTTCAACTCCAGTGTCCAGACCTGTTCCTCTATGGCCGTGGGTTCAACATTATTTTCTTAATGTCAATAGTTAGCCAGAATTCTTCAAACTTGTGTAAAAAAAAAAAAAAAGGTTTCGTAGTACAAAAAATTTCCAGCATTTCTATGTAACAGTTTTGTGATATGTACTCGCTATCAGGATTTAAAAATAAAACCTATCAAATAGCACATAAATAGAGACCCGTGGCATTAAAATGTGCATTTTTAACATAACTTTGTTTTTAATGGAAAATTAATAAATTTAAAATCTCCGCAATCAGTTTATGGAGACGCCATATGGAGCGCTAGCGTCGCATGGTTTTTTTCGTTGGTTCCACGAGTGACCACTTGGAGTTGTAACTACTAGCACCAAAAAAAATATCACTGAGTTGCTCATTTTTCCAATAGGTATATAATCTTTGGCTCCCTTAGTCCATGACCAGTCGCAAGGCGCCACAATCGCTAGGCGTACTCCTTAGAGCATGGATAATTAGATATAGCTTGGTGCCTTTGTTGTGAAACATACATCTAGCGATAGGCAAAATATACGAAAACAGTTACAAAATAATTTATGTTGCTATATCCATTTGTAAAGACCTTGAAAAATTAGATTTATAGACTGCTGAATCTTTTACAACCAATGCACAACATATTCATTTTTACTAATCGTTTAAATTACTGGAAAACGAAAATGCCAAGACAATGTAAACAGAACATGTAAACAAACTCTTATTTTACACGAAAATGAACGAAAATCGATGGATGCTGGTAATATGCGACAGCGAATCATTCTGAATATGCTTCTTTAAAAGTGGGTGGTATTTAAATACAATATGCTCACCGCTATGTAGTAATAATTATGAAACTTGTTTCGCTCGGTGCCCATCAACAGCTGATTAGATCTAGGAATCACTCCACAGCATGGAAAGCTTAGAGTAAATATAGGGTAGAGGGAGTATCCTCTATACAACTGCGTACGGAATTGTGTGTTCAACATGTGTCACGTGACTTTAGTGAGATATGCGCGAGAGATTTGAAATAACATTGAGAGAAATGATAATAATTGCTTAGTAATCACAACTATGTTGGGTTATTTTGGTACCTTATGAATATATGAACTAAGTATAGCATACTACCATATTATCGAATAGTATAATAGCGTAGAAATTTCAGAACGACAAATGTAAACAATGTTTGCCACGTTACTGTTTTCCTTAACCCAGCTGTTTTTAGTAAAAAGTAAATATTAGCTACATACTTACTATAAGGTTTTGAACCGAGTTCTTGGTGACACTACATGACTAAATATATATTCTGGAAGTTACGCCATGAGTTTCAAACAACACGACTGCATTTAAACGCCAAGAAAACATAAATAAACGACACCAAACTCTCGAGACCATGTTGGACACACATTTGTGACGTCATGTTCCCTCTACTATATATTACCTCTATGATGGAAAGGGATAGGCAATCAGCTCTCTAGTTGTTATCTATGCTCTAAGGCGTACTCGGTCAAAGATGTTAACATAGGAGATACCAGTCTAGTAACATTTTATTTTTTATGACCAGCGCTATCAGTGCTTTTGTTCACTCATGTCTCTCACGTGTGGCGCTATCTTTCGATGAGTAAGCACGTAAGCAGACTTCACCATAGTCCGACGTAAAAAACATCAAATAATAGCCGTTGATTTCTAATATAACTGTACATACAACGTGCAGTTTCGCTGAGTTTCACTTTAGATCACGTGATACAAATTATTTTATTGATAGGGAAGGCAAATAGTGTGTTGTTGTTATAAGTACTATTTCCTACAAGAAGGTAGTAAATCCTTTTTACCACGCCCAATATATCTCCATTGCTCACTCAAGAAAGAGAGGAACTCAAACACTATTGGTTAAGAGGAAACGCCAGTAAAAATTGTTAGATTAGTTGAATGTTATACCAGTTAATACCGCTCCCAAAGCTTTTTTTTTGTATGTGTGTATTTCGTTCATCCTGTGTTCGTAGTTTTAAAAAGGCCGTCATTTTTATTTTAGCATAGCGTACATAAATTAAGTTTTTTTTTTTCCATCAAACACGGTACACGTATACTGCGTACAAAGCTGATTTTACTTTTCTTTATTTCCTTTATTTTGTATACATACTTTTAAAGTGACGGCAAATTTGATATTTTTACCATAGTATTATGTATATTAGAATTTTTTTTATTTTTATTTTTTTTTTTTCAGAATTTCATTAAACTTGGTACACATATACTGCGTACAAAGCGGACTTTACTTTGTGTTTTTCATTCATCGTGTGTTCATATTTTCAAAATGGCAGCCATTTTCATGTTTTTAACATTATTTTACATTTTTTATGATATATATTTTTTAAGTTCATCGAACTTGGTACACATATGCTACATACAAAGTTGACTTACTTTTGGCATTTCGTTCATCCTGTGTTCATTTATTCAAAATGGTGATCATTTTTATTTTTAGCATAGCATATCATATCACAGGATATTTTTTTCTGAATTAAATCAAATTTACTACAAATATACAAATTAATAAGCTGATTTAACTTTACTTAATACATTCTGTGTTATTCTATCCATAAACGTGGTTAGATTTTGTTGGAATAACTCAGAAATATTTTTCTACTGATTGAAAATTTGACCATATTTCTGAATATGTTTTTCATTCACTTAATACTAAAATGTTCAAACGGTAGTTAATTTTTTATATCCAAAATAATTGGACATATTTGAGGAAATAATATTTTCGTATTTTACAAAACTTAGTATGCATGTACTATTTATCATAGTTGCTTGACTTTTGCGAGTATCGTTAATTATGTGTTTATATTTTTATATTGAAGGCTATTTTTATAACTTCGCATATTTAAGAAAATGTTTTTTCCGAACTTCATTAATTTTGGCACGTGTATTCTACAAAGTTGATTTGACTTTTGTGTAAATCGTACATGTTATGGTAATATTTTTAAAAACTACGGCCATTTTTTATCTTTATGGTAGAAAGATATCTCAGAAAATTTGTTCCCCGATTATACCAAATTAGGTACGTATATCTTAATTAGTAAGCTGTCTAATCTCTTGTATATTTCGTTTATCGTATGCCTAAATTAATATCATGACTTAATATTCCTAGATGTACGTAAAAATTATTAATTTTCAGGGTTAATTGGCACCCACTTTGAGGAAGGTGGTGTAATATATCGAAATATCTCGATACGTTACATGTTTTAAATACTATGATACGATGTGAAGAATTTCAACATCTAAGGTTAATTTGTCTATGGATAAAAAATATTATCTTTTATTATTAAAGAAACAATTGTTGCAGTCATAACACCTTATTTTTTCTATGGTTGCAGTGTTGTAGTAAACATGGACTACACGGACTTATTCTTTAGATTTCTTTTATATATTGATATAATATTTCTGCTAGAGGTAGAATACAACCTGAGGTACTCAAGCTAGTTGTGAAAAAAATTGCCTCGGTCAGCAGGCTTATCAGTTTTACTGGTAATTTCTTATTTTTTGTTAAAACGAGCAAAAGTATTTCGAAACTTTGAAACACAAGAAAATGTTAAGAAACGTTATTATTTGAAACATACTTCCTACTCTATCACAATATAAAATTAATAATACTGACAAATGTGCCATAAAAATTATGTAAGTAAAAAAATGCTATCAGAAAAATGTTTTTAAATATCGGAAACAGGAAAAAATATCAATCTCCTCGTGAATGCACAGTAATTCACTGTCAATCCACAGGTTTGTGTGTTCAGGTAAATGTTTATCTGCAACCAAACACCTAAAATGCGATTTCTTTGCATTGCCATAGGTAACTTAGCACCACTGATCAATTTCTTTCAATATATAAGATCAGAGATAAATGACACTAAAATTGTGTTAAGTATTAAAATTTCAAATTGTGAAGTATTAAAAGTATATAAACACACACATTGACGTTTAATATTCACACAAAAGATTCATGTTGGGTCCAGGAAAAGCACAATGAAGGAGTTACGAATGTTGTGACATGGTTGGATATAGGTTAGGTAGGTTTTTAGTTATTACATATTACTTAAATTATCTACATGTAGTATCAATTTTATAAATATGTTAAAAACGTACATATAATGAAAGTTTTCAAGCGTTGTATAAGGAAATGTCGAGTAATTCAGAAGTAAAGTAATAATGTCTCCCATTACTTAAAAAATGGCGTACTAAAGTAAAAAAAAAAATTACTCTTAGAACTATATGAGTAAAGTATTCAATGTCCTACGAGTATGAAAGTACTACAAGAGTGTAAAGTATTATCTCTAGGGTAAAGTTTTATTTAGTTATAGAAATTACACATAATACACTCAAGAGTAGTAATACTGTAAATCCTATAAACAATGTAGTTAAATATAGGTTTCTATAGTGTGATTTAGGTAGACGTTGACAATATAAAAGTACTAATTGCTAATGAACTAACGTTTAGTTGCGAGCTTGCTAATACAACCATCACTAAACCAATGGTACAAATGTTGCCTCAAAATATTACTGATGATGACCCGTACGGTACATATGTAGCGTACAATGTTCCGGGAGTGACCAACTCAAAGGCATTAACATAAAGGTCCATACAAACAGTAGCTGGCAATTCGAACTTAATGGGCTAGTGCTTTTAGTAGAGGAGATTATAAACAGAAATGCATTGTATTATCAGCAAATTCAACACCAATGCAATCTAGTAGATATCCTATCGGCAAAGCTCAGTACAAATACTGAATGTGAAGAAATCTGTAAAGCCTGACTAATCAGCACTACCTAGAAGGCAAATACGTTAACAAAACAATATTGAAAGTCGTGCATGTGAGGAAAATATTATCAATATAACCGACGGATAGAAACAAAGATAAGATTCTGCGTAGTACTACCGAACCCCATCCCGAAACATTGCACTAGAATAAACCAAACCATAATACTGGCATTGCCTGCGGGAACAGCTTGTGCTCATGGTCAGTAGTAGGGCATAAGCAATTTACGAATAAATAGCAACACTTCGTATTTTCTTAAAATAAAAACTGCAAGTAAATTCGAGAAAATTCTCGGACCAATACGAGGACAGAATGTACTGACATCTCGGTACAGATCACAAAAATCCAAACCGTTCATTACAGAGACGACTAATTAACCTGCTGTATAGTACAATCTCACAATTTGTCTATGGTGATTGCATAGATTATAAAAATGCCAAAAATTTTAATAAATAATAATGTAATATTCTAATTGAAAGTGAATATCAAATTTCTTGAGCATTATGTAACATAGCGTTTGCTACGTTACATTTAAGGAAAATTTGTTTGTTCATTTAATTTGTCTAATTGTTGGTAACCATAACTCATGTATATTTCAATAAGTTTAACGTAATGCTAGGAAGCAGGGATTTGGGATAGTTTGTCTTTGGTAATGTTGTAATGTTTATTTATTTTATTGTACTGGTATCCACGCATTTTAT
>PNEQ01031259.1:0-32914 GCA_003012365.1 Medauroidea extradentata
GGGGGCGCCATAATAAGACTTCGCACCACCCTCAAAAATACCAAGGGCCGGCCCTGATATGTTGTTTCATCGGAGAAACACACACGCTGTAGATAGGCATTATCAGCATCTGTACGATGCAACAGTTCTATCGCAAATGCAGCCCGACGTTCGAGGTCATTTGGTTGCAAGGCTTGAACAAGTTGAACTTTGTACGCATACAAGTGCAGTTTTTTGTGCAAGATTTTGTGCACCGTTGCACATGGAATACAAAGATGACGTGACGCCGGACGTGTCGATTTGGAGAGGCTTCGTTGTAATGCTTCCTGTAGGCTACAGCGTGGACAGTGTCATCACTTACAGAAGGACGGCCTGCTCGTGGACGATGGCACACACAAGGCTCTTTACAGTGTCTCATACCACGCCTTCATGCTCTTGTGGTCAGGTGGTGGGCGTACATACTCTCTTCGGAAATTGCGCTGCACTGTAACAGAAAAACTGCTCTCGTGATACAACAACACACATATAGCCTTTCCTTGCATGGACGCCATTGTGCCTTTCACTCTTCATACACCACCTACTTGAAACATACACAAACAAATCTTTATGAGTTACACTACAAGTTCGTCCAAACCGCACTTAGTTACCATTTGTAGTTTTCATGTAATGAAGATTTGTAATGAGGGAATGATTTTATGGACATCCTGTATATCAGGAGTGTGTGAGGAACTTAGCACTCTGGCACATTAGTTCGTGCCAGCTGCATCGTCACCTATTGGCTAGGCCTGCTGGCTCATTTCGTTTAACGCCACCCTGAACTCGTTTTACTTGATAAATCAGCAAATAGTTATTAACATCTATTCTAGATTACACCGCTCTATTAAGGGGCCCGCCTCGTTGCCATAAAATCACACTGCAGCGTGTTTGAAGAAAACGTTTTACACCGAAACTAATACACGTGTGTTCACGCCGTTTGTCTACGAAAAGAACACACACTTCTGACGACTGCCCTTAAGTACTTTTAAAACAACACGCGAATTATAAATCCCCTTTTAGGGCACGTCAAAATGGGTTAAAACGGGGGTTTCAGGCTGCTATAGCGGAAAATATACTAGACGAATACATGTGAAACCACTTAAGGGTAGTGCATTGGACTTTAGTAAAGTGATTTCGTAAATAAAACAATAGGGTCACCACTTAAAGTCCCATACGAAATTGTTTTTTCGCGAAGACTGCACGCCTCAAGCGTAGAGGCGACGCACCATTGTATGGCACATACGACGTCGTCCTTAGCACCGTACCTCAGTCACACGAACACATGTGCCACGAGGCGGGCCCCTTAATTGTTGTAATTTATTCTCTGCATGTTCTCTGACGCAAATTTCCTCAGATCTGTACCTTACCTTCGTTGGTTTTACCTGAGCCCTACAACCTGACTACAGCTCTCTTTGGACATGACTACAAAGCCTGCCAAGCCTCCTGAAAGTTCTCCTCAATCCACGACAACCACAATTATTGTTACCAGTGTAACTTTGTAGCGACACACACTATCTCCCCTCCCAACATATAAGCGGCTGAAGAGTCCACTAGAATTAAACAGGACTGGCACTGTCGTGACGGAATATGAGTGCTTGTCAGATAAAATAAGAACGAGCAATGATTGTTTGGTGACAAACCTGTGCGTAAGATATAACGTGGAAGCGATGGCGATGACCACATAGACGCAGCGACGGTAACTTGACGGCTTGGCAACAACTGGAGAGTGTCGCAGTGTTGTATGCGAAGCTTCGTAACTTGAGTATGACAAGCAAATACTTACTGAAGATTGCCAAAATTGAGGGCTTCCGAAATGGAAATTTAAGCATTGAAAAATAAACTCCATTAAAAATAATAGCGCACTGAAATTATGTGCATATATGTAATAACACATGCAATTACCATTACATTTTGTTTGTTACCAAAAGTTGTAGGTAATAAGAAAAATTTATACTGTATTATTAAGACAATACACAGCTAACAATGACTACAATCAAAATTGTAGACAATTCTATTTTCTGATGTTCGTTTCTTTGTAGAGGTTTTCGTTACCAATGCTGGGAGTCTTCGGCGAAAGTATGTTGCTCTTCAATGAACGCTGAGTTGTAACACTCTTCTCAAATACTCCCTAATAGTGTGCGGCAATGGGGGAAAGTGAGGGCAATACATTTGTGGACGTGCGCGCGTGGTACATATCGTATCAAATAATAATTTTGTTCGTTTTGTGAAAAGTAATTATGACAAAGAAAATTATGATCTTCGCATGTTGTGATATTTATTTAGAACGTTTTGCAAGGACTGTGTGAGTTTGACGTCACTGGATGTTCTTTCACATCAACATTTAGCACTGCCAGATTGTATTTTGCATTTTATGTGCAGCTATTTGTGAGCAAGAGAGAGAAAGAGGAAGGAAAAAAATTATACTGACTATAATTCTAACACACTACATAAATTTTATCATTGCATCACACGAAACAGTATTTCATTTTGTACTTGCCTAACACGGTGAGACATGTACAACATACACACAGATTGTACATGAGCATTCAAGGTCGATGTTTATATGTGCGGAGCAGTGGCGGATTTAAGCACTTATATTAGGGGGGGGGTTATGCCTTAAGAAGTAGCCTATATATATATATATATATATATATATATATATATATATATATATATATATATATATACATACACACACACACACACACACACACCACACAAACCAAATGCGGGGGGTCCAGGAGTCTTCCTCCGGAAAAATTTGGACTTGTCGGTGCAAAATATGGTGCTACTTCAGAAGTTTCCAAGCAAAAAATTTGAATATACTGCTTCCAAAAAATGGTTACATTATTTTACGATGAATTATGCTTGTTAAGGGAAATTCTTTGTACGTACTGATATAAAAAAATTCTGACGTGCCATGTGTTCACCACAATTAATATGAGTAATAGCCATCAATTATAAGCAATCATCATAAATTACGGATATAATAATAAACATGTCATGCTACGATTCATTATTTTCGTCATCGTGTCAGGATGCCGATATTATCTATATAAGCCTACAGAATTTTATTTAGGAAAATCAGAAATTTATATAATTGGTCTTTGTGGGAACAACAGGTGCAAGCGTCTGGGCATTCTCGCCTCCCCGTCGCTCATTTAACCCCCCCTCCCCTTTCTAGCTGCCGGACGAGAGGAGAGGAAAGCCTGCCAATTGTGCTTAAAATATCAATCTTAAACAGTTACGGTAACTAGAATGTGAAGAATTGTAAGAATTAAATAGACGTATAGGATATTTGTCAAAGTGTGGCTGAATGAAATAAAATAATTATGTAATAAATATAGTAGTGGCAGGAAGTTATGTGTCCTCGAGGGGCGCGGCTATCTTTCGGAAGCTGTCTCCTGATTGGCCCAATTGAACCAACGTCTGCAGGGCAAGCAACAGGGAAGTTGGCGCCAAACAAGAGCATGGCTAGATTGTTGACAGATGTTTTCGAGCCACGGAAGACGGCGTTGAGACGCAGATAACGATGGGTCGGGGTAACCCAGGGAGTCCGTTCAGGCGCCGGACGTCTTTAGAGACAGTGTTGAATCAACAGATCGACGGGCCGGGGTACACCGGACGCCTGCGAGTTGCGGTATCGGACCGGTTATATGGAAGTATTGCAGAGCGTCTCAAGTTAGGGCGGCAGACAGCTGACGACGCCATGGTAACCTTCGACGTAATTTAGCTACGTATTGCTCAGACTTGCGGGCGGGCGTATAATCCTAAGTGCAAAACCCGCAAAACCTTGCATAATAACGATCGTGCCACGGGAGGACAGTGAGAGCTTGCTACCTGGTTTAAACTGAACTTGCCGACTTCCTATTACAGTACTCCACACACTTTACACCACAGAAATTTAGGTCGTCACAAATTAAGAACTATTTTAGGATTCTGCTTAAACGAATATTATTTGGTTGTGTTAGCTCTTGAAAAACGTGCGACCTGGTAAATTTTGCAATAAATGTGGTTCTGCTGGTCGACATATTTTCTCGGGGATCTTCCGGTTACTTCGTCCCTTCATTCTGGTGCTGCAGCATACTCATATCATGTCACCCATCACAAGCACAACATACCTAGCTGTTAAGTGCTAAACAAAATATATTCACTTGTTCAAAAGCCTCATGTTACAGGAACATACACCCAATTAAAACCAACAGCTTTATTGAAACTAAAAAATTTATACTGAAATTAGATGTCACGAGCCAATGGCTATTCGCTCAAATTTATGGACACAAGAATAAAAAAATTTGTTGCACTTTTAAAACATTTCTAAAAGTCTGGTAAAAATCCTTTACTTTATTTGATTTCTTTAAATACAAAAATTTGTTGTTTTGTGTTTTTACAACTGTAAGCTACAGCCCGCGACATTAATTAAAGTTCAGCGTTATTTAACTGCAGTTATTCATGAAGGTTTCGCTGAAATATGTTTCTGTAACGTCGAAATATTGATTTTGACATGCAGTTATGGGAAAACTATGCACAGTAAAATATTGTTCTTCAGATGATAATACATAACACTATTTCGTAAAAATTAAAGTTTGTAATTTTTCACACTAGAACAACCTTAAACTGCTTTGACTGTATAAAGAACCTAATAAAATCGAACCTGTGTCACAGTATCAGCATCACCGTCTCCCATTGCTTCGTGTTCTGCAGTTTACTAAAGATATGTAAACAGGTTATATCCTCTATCTTCTTAGTTAGTATTCAACATTAAAACACAATGTAAAACACTTCATTTCAAATATAGTTGAAGTTGAAACCATCACTCATTCACAGCATACTAGTGACTGAGAGTGTGTGAAGACATGGTGTCGTAGTTCATAATCCGCCCCCCCCCCCCCCAGCCCTCTTTACAACTCCCAGCTGTGGGCCATTACTTATGATAGAGCCTTGATCTGATCATTCTTTCTTTGACCTGACACACTCGCCCTCTTGCTGAGAAAGGGTCGAAAGGTACTTCACACAAGAGAAAAAACAGGAACTATATCCTCCCGCCAGCCAGGCACACAGTGCTTTTCGAGCAAGAACAAATCTTTCTTACGTAAAACAGAGTTCGAGAGAAGGAAAAAAGTTGTTTAGCAATATTGAATTTTTACAGTTATCACATAAAATGTACATATTATATGAGCGTTAAGGCATTTGTGAGTCCATTTGTGTGGCTGAATATTATTAACAAATATTTGTAAAAATGTAATGCTTCTGTACATATTTTAAAAATTAACTACACTAAAAAAAACACACAACATGTCCTTAGGGGTGGCAGTCATCACCTCCCCCCCCCCCCCTTAGGGTGGACTGACAAGAACACGTGATGAAAACATTTAAGTTAAAGAATGGAGGAGTGACAAAGAAATTTGCAGGCTATTTACCAGAATTTTCTACCCACAGGCTGCAAAATACAAGCCAATAAAATTATTGAACCATGGCGAATATATAAAATTGCAGGATCCTTATGTCCTGTAATGATTTTATGCATGATTTATGTTCAATCTTAAGTATTTGCTTATTAATGCAGTAGCATTAAATTGTTAGCATTTAATAAAATTGATAACACCACATAGGCCAAGTAGGTGAAGAAATTTCATGTTTACGCCTCATAACACATCAAAAGAATATTATAGAACAGTTTTTCCTTGGGTGCATATGTTGTGCTCTATCACCAAAACAATGTCAAAATACATAACCATAGGCATTTTCCAGTCAGTTTGATGTTTATGTGCAAGACCCACATCATAGCAAGTTGAAAGCAAGTTATGATGTGACTGTGATTCATTGTTCTCCGCTGCTGGTAGTACAAGCGTCACTGAACACACTTTATGTTGAAGACATCCTGCAATACTCTCTGCTACTTTCCCTGAGTAACAGCAAAACAATTTCGCAAGATAAAACTTGCCAGCACAAAGTTTTTGTTTCTCATGAGTGTTAACTCTTTGCATCAACATCCCAACATTTGTATCCACATCCAGACACCAGGCTGTTTGACAAAGTATTAAGAGGTTAACTCACAAGTAGAAAGAAAATTTATCAGTTTAAAAAAATTCTTATTACTTAATTACATTTCTTGTAAAATTACACTGATACAAAAATTATAATTTTTTTACCACTGCACACAAAATCAAAAAACTGGTAATTATGCCATATGCCATGTACAACCACAGATGACTACAAGACAACATTTATAGGAAACAAATTTGGGCTGTGACATTTTAAGCTGCATCCAAACTATATAACAAAACATGTTATAAAATGTTACATTACAAAGTCGTATAACATGTTACAAACTGAAAAGAAGGGAAGTTATATAACATGTGACAAAAAATGTGAATGAAAAAAGTTATATAACATTACGCTATACCACAAATTATATTTTATAAAATAAGTTTTCCATGCAACGTTAGTAAAGATCAAAGGAAATTCAACAACTTCTTGTATAAATAATGTTTAAAACATCCTCTTTGTGTCTGCCACGACTACTGTGCGTAAACAAGGAAACCATATTGAATTTGTGTGCACTCAACATTCACGGTTCAGTTGCTGTTGAATGTTTAGGTGCAGGCCTACCTAGTGGAGACCAACATGGATTGGAAGAAGAATGGCACGTCTTGTCTATTTTAACAAAAAGTTCTGAGAGATAACAATGATATTTTCTCTACTTCACCCACATACATTAAAATAATAAATTAAAATTTGTTTTATAATTAATAATCAAATGTATGTTGCCACAGTGTACCGTTAAGAAATATTTGTTTCACATTAATTGCTCGTGTAATATTTCATGACTATTTGGCCGTAACTAATGCTGTTGAAGTTCTTGTATGTTAGGCTTAATTTTGAAGATATACCCTGAAAGGGAGGTATGAAAGAAACATTGTATTTTCAACAAACTGTACAGAGTAGCCCATTGTCCACGGTCATGGTGGCCACAGACCATACAAATATCTGGCTTTTCCAGGTTTTTAGATCAATAATGAATTTTTTTTTGCTAACTCCACTAAAAATTGCACAGCATGGTTAAACTGTCTTTTCTTTACATCCAGCAGTTTTTTAAGTTCAATACTGTGCGCACAAACTAAGTACCATTTCCTTACTTGCATATTCTCCCCCTCCTGCTTGACAATGGAGTTATAAAAAAAAAAATACTGCAACAACTAACATTTCAAAAGTGAAACTTAAATAATGATTACCTACTGCATTTGCTGTGATGTTTGTTTGATTGTTTAAGTACTAAAAAAACTTCTGGTTCATATAAACTATTGCCAGACAATTCCAGGTTTTCAAGCATAAGAAATAAAGTCAATGAACATTTACTTTAAACTGACATCGGTTCAGAAAATTTAAATATGTTGAGAGTAGACATTTAAATAAACAAACAATGAAATGTTTTATGTACTGGAGATATTGCACTTCTAATGTGACATTGTCTTTAATTAGAAACAAGGTTGGCCCCCTTCATAAGCAATAGGTTTCAATAATTTAACATACGAAGGCACAGTGTAAAATTTCTCTTAAAATGACTATAATGCACTATGTTTACATAAACTAATACATTGCCCTCTTAGAACATTCACATACTATACTAACAGTTATCAAGCATTCCTTGCATACTACTAAATGAAGGGTGAGTGACCCTATAGCTAGGCAATAAGCTAGACATAGAACGAGCTTTAGGAATTTTTAAATGTGCTGGTTTTAGTGAATGCTTATTTCACTTAATTATTCACTTCAGGGAAAATTGGTAAGGGAAAGTGGTCTGACTTATTTCTTCACTGTAAAGCCAACCTCTTTGAACTGTCTTGTCACAAGTAATCTTCAACATATATATTTGTGACATAAGACGTTAACCCTTGAATCACAGTAAAATCCATGCACTGCATTTGTTAGTTGTAGCGTACTTGTATGATTATGTTAACAAGTGGCGGAAATGTACAAATATGCAGATACGAAATATACAACCAAGGCTACCAAGGTGCTCTCTTTATTGTGAAGAGTTTATACTTGTGTCCTCTAAGGATCAACACTGTGTTTCTTTGCCAACTCTGCGCTCATCCTGTATTAAGTCCTAACATACTCCATAATAAAGTCTTTACCAAACAATGCAAGCACAATTTCATATTGAGAAATTTTACTACATAACTTTTAATACCCTTCGATATTTCAACTATTCTTGCAACTGGAGTGACAGGGTGTTAGAATAGTCAGACCATTCGCCTCTCATCAAGGTGATTCAAGTTCAATTTCCAGCAGGGTCGGTCCCCAGATTTTTGCACAGGGAATAGTACTGGACAATGCCATTGGCCGGCAAGTTTTCCCGGGGATCTCCCATTTCCCCCAATCTCTCATTCCGATGCTGCTCCAAACACATTGCACGTCACTCTTCACTCGCGCTAAAGACCTCAATGTTAAGCGCAGACCAAAATCTCTCATTGTTGCAATGTGATGGTATTACAAACTAAACTTTTTTTCTGTCATAGACGTATGTCCTAGAAACAGTTTAGCTGGTAATGCCAACATCCATGTCCGTCCTGGGTGATGTAAGAACAAAGTGTACGCCAGATTGTACAACAGATGTATACTACACAAAGAATTTCAACAACAAAGATTGAGTAAATAATAGCACAGTTTAGTTCAAAGGGGAAAAAAGAGTTGTCCAACAAAACTAAAACTGCAACAACAAACTATATTTACCATTTAAATGGAACATACATAAGCATGTGTTATTTTTACATTTGCATAGAAAATATATAAGAGAACATATGTCTCCACACATCACAAAAACCTTACTGCATTTTTAACAGTTGTACAATAAATAAGACAAGCCTCATATGGCACACACACACACTATGTTTTTATACAATGATGTAAGAGATGAGATGAAAGCAAAAACAAATTAAACAATGCTGAAAAAACTATTATTTTAGACACTAGTAAAACAAATGATATCCCACCAAGACACAACACAGAATTAAATTCTCAATGGAGACAAACACATTTGTAAGAAGACATGGCATATAAGAGAAGTGTAATATTGTCTCGACACAGTGCATGTGAGATAGACGTAGATACCCGTGCTTCTGTCCGACACACTAGTCTCAACATCAACACACATCAGGTGCCAATTATGAAACAGGCATTAACTATTTAGAAATACTCTACCCACAGCTTGCTTCCTATCAAACACCATGAAGTATCATAACGTGCAACTGTGCAAGTAGTCTAATGGAAACATTTTCCAGTTGCAAAAATATGCTCTCAGAATAAAACTAAACATTAATAGATTATTATAGTACAATTATACAAATACATATAATTTTTGTATAAAGAAGTGTAATTTTCACTGACACTAGAACTACAACTCATTCCACTTAAGAGGACGTGGTACACAATTAAATGCTGAAAGCATTAATCTATAACTATAGGTTTCTTGAAGCCAATTTGCAAAAATTAAACAATAGCAATCATAGACAATAGTTTTAGCCAACGTTTTAAACAAAACTGTTCCCAGTGTTACGAACTTATGAGGCACAATTCTGACGCCGAAACCTTGTGCATTTAACTGTGGCGCAATCATGCGTAACGAATTGGTAGTTCTGCATAAATATTTACTCATAAAGTTGGCAAATACCATTGTCTAGGATTGTCATCGAGTATTTTATCCATATTGGCTTTGAAAAAAGCGTAGAAATCAATGGATGTTTTCAGCGCATATCCAACTACCACCCACTGATGTAGAGGTGTAGGAATGACAGAACTACAAGGATGACTTTGAAGCGTGCCTCAAGTGCAACACTGAGCCAAGTGCTGAGTTAACATTCAAGAGTCCTGCACATCCATTCTTGGTATGGCATTTTAAACTGCGACCATATAATCTTATTGGATGAATGTCTTTAGTAAAATTCAGAGCACATTTATATCCAAGTTTCACGTATATCCAAGAAGTACATTTTGAACAAAGGTAGTTTTAAAAGGCCATTTTTAGCTATGATAGACAGGTTTGGAACAGTATTTATTTAGACCACGGTGTCTTAACAACTGTCTAAAGTGTGTTTTCTTATCGTACATTGACACAATGGGCATATCAAGAATAATTTTGTCGAAAAAGTACTTGAAATATGTAGCAGGCTGCATCCTTACGAGTAGCTACTAATCATTCAACAAATACATAACGCAAAATAGGTGATTTAGAACAGCATAACTTTTAAGGCCTGTACTAACATTGTGATGACAATAAAGGTTTTTGACATTGTATGGTAGCTTTATATAACAGAGAGTGTACCAGAATTCCCAGGACGATGGTTGAAATACACCAGTGTGCTAAACCACCAACCAAAGAGAGCGTAACAATTGTAAATAAAAGGGGACAAAGCTAATTGTTAAAAATTTAATAATTTGATGTGTACAAGCGCTGACTCAAATCAAAACAGAAATTGTGCAAAACAGGTGGGCAAGATAATTTAAACGACAACTCTGTAAACCATTTACAATTAACATACTATATTTAAAAATAACAACATACAATCTAAACAATTGGCTATAGAATACACATTTGGCATAAAGATTTAAATCTTAAGCAAAAATTACAATGTCCCCAATACAATTCACAACAAATTGAAATTCAAAGCTCTTCTCTTCAACAAATTGCTTCTGCACAAACAAATATACAAGTGCAGGAACTTGAGCCAATAATACATAAATAATCTATCGGCAGCTACTTTGCCTTCATTAAGATGATGCACTACTCGAGGGCCGGTGAAACACATCAGGAGAAAATAATGTGTCCACACATACGTGTAGGTTCCTTGTACTTGCGCTGACAATCAATACGGACCTGGTCAATTGTCGGTATAATGCTCCAGAATTACACACACATAAATTACAGGATGACTTCTGTCGTAACTTATGCTGCAATTTTCCAGCACAACTAATGTCTTCCCATGCCACTGCTACACAGCCAAATTACCACATGCACAGACTTTAAAATTGCTAACTTTCTGCTGCTTAAAGAAGTCTACAAACTTCCGCCACAAAATCCAAAAGAGTACCATGTTCCACAATTATTTAATACGGCACAACACACAGTAACACACGTCAATACAATAGTTAGGCTGAACGGTACGTCTGAAAACGGCTTTCGCCTGCACACCGCCTTCCCATCTTGGCGCTACCGACCGGGTCCATCTTCCAGCACATGTCTGCTACGCACAATCACTGCTTACTTGGCCGAGTACCTCACACACCACCGTAATACATAATGTAAACAACTTGCTAATGCAATTTCACAATGCACTAATCCATTACAAACTCTGTGAAAGTACATATAAACATAGGGGACCACAACTACTTTCTCGCCAGCCGTTATGTCCTCTCTGCAAAACAGCGGGTCCCTCTGTGCGACATAGCCTGTGTATACACGCCGGCTCCAGTTGAGCAACTCCTGCCCTACAACGGTAACGAAGCCGACTCCGCCTCATGCGCCTGCCCCCAGGGCGTTCCACCAGGCGCACCACAACTCTCGCACGCACACCAGTGTATTTCACCTGTCCTCCTGGGAATTCTGGAACACTCTCTGTCGTATAAAGCTACCAAGTGATGCCAGAAAAACCTTTATGGTCATCACAACATTAAACTATCACATAAGTGTGCATAAGTATTCAGTAATGTGACATGGCAGTTCAACTAAAACTTATACACTTCCATGAAATATAATGTATGCAACGGTCATGAAGAAAATGACTTCAAAAATATTACATTTATAGATGTATTTGCCAATAAAGAGAGTGAAATGTAGTCTTGTAATATAAAACTGAAAAACCTTATTTTCCATGTACAGTATATTGCTTACTTTATATATGTATATATATATATATCTCATGATTTTGTGTTATATACTTTGAACATTACTTGTTCAATATTTTTGTACCAAACTGTACTCAGAAAGAGAATGAATGCATTAAAATAAACTTACAATACCTGGCAAGACAGCGGTACTCAATTTAAAAAAAAATATCTGCCCACAATTTGTATTTGCTGAAGAATTTGACATAGCGCTGTTTCAAATACTTTTAACTGTCACAGAGACAGACACTGATTGTTTACTGTCAAGATATTATTAGTTAGTGCATACACCAAACACAAGTAGGACAACTGTCGACTGACACGCATCAGCTTGTCCCATAACAATAATGTAATTTCTTTGATCTCTACTGCCATACAAAACAAACTAAAATGTCACCATCTTATTTTCTAGTTAGGTACCTAGGCACTGCATGGAGACAGTTCCTTTACACAAGATCTACACTCAAGAAAATATTTAATTCAATCACTTAACAAATATATGCAAGATGAGAACCCTAAAAAGAGAACATCTCCCTTTTTAAATGTTTATATGATAGTAGTTATGGTGTCGCACACTCCCTTCACCAACCAATAACACAACTACTGTACGACAAGCAACTTGTGGCAGGGCTGTCCAGGAGCGAAACAAGCAGCGCAGTCAACATGTAGTCAAGTGTGTGGACGATTATATTTTAACAACCAGTTAAATTTACTTTATTTAAAACTCTGCGCCCTTGTCTAAACATTAAACTTTACACTTACAAAATATCAGTTGGTATTATTTGTTAATTTGTTCAGTTTACACTGAGTGCTGGTGATAGCCTGGGCATTATCTACATCTGACGGTCTGATGACCCGTAGTCTGTGTGATTTGTGCGCAATTTAACACTTTTAAGTCTTGTTGATACTTGAGAAGAACTATAAGGCACACTTCGCAATACATCTACGATCTACACACACACACACACTTGGTGGCAGAAGAGAGCCTAGAGACGGAGAGGAAATAGTTTGTCCCGGGGACCTACAACCCTCATGCCAGACTTATTTTTGTTATGATGAACTTTCGACATAAATGTTACAAACAACCGGTTTTGTGCAATCATACCTGCATCAGTTTCCAGAATACTTTAGGGGAGAACAGACGTCGAGAAAAATAACAAACAGCTGGTGATGTGGTAGTGTTCCTACGCAAGCTATATTATTATATCAGAATATTAGCTTTGAGGACACGGAGCAGCGTGACTGTCTGTCGTACCAACTGAACGTGTGGAGCAGAGACTGAGTTGTGTTATTGGAGAATTAGGTACTCACGTCTTGCACGTTATTGGCTTGAGTGTGTACCTGTTGGTTCCTAAGTGTTGTGTACAGTCACTGCTAAGTACTGCTTTGCCCTAGGAAACGCCACGCTTAGTCAGTGGGAACATGAGGCAGACTTGTCTGACCAGTTATATGTTTACCTTCAGCAATCGTACAACATGTATTACACTGGATCAACACAATCATGCAGTCAGCAAAACTCATCATACATTAAGTATCATTACTTAAATTATAGTCTTCCACACTCTGGTCAAAACACCTAGAAAGTTACACTTATTTGGAGAAAATTATTCTAGTTAGTACCAACATTTTGTAACGCAGGTTTCTCACAATGCACAATGTCAGCCAGTCTTACACAAGATCTTGTGCAATGCACTTTTGTAGGTAATGAGGAAACTGAATATATCCTATATTTTTTAGAACAAGACAATGCTAGCTGCACGTAACTAACGAGTCCATTGGCTCCTTTATGGTGGTCACGTGACAGCTGTACATCAATCCAGAGAATAATAACCCGAAGTATACAAAGAAGAATGAAATAAAAATTACAGTATATTGTACTGTAGTGAAATGTATAGAATTTATGCTATAACTGCAGATTTTCAATGCTTCTTCTCAAAATTGGAAGGGGGCAAAACAACAAAGCTGAGGTTGAAAACTTGGTAGTGTGGCAACTCCAAACAGATGTATGCACCATTCAACCAAGTTCACAGAACAAAACAAAAAAAAAAGTATGTAATGAGAATGTTATCCTATACAAAATACATGCTAACTAGATGCTTGAGAAACTATATTGTATAAGCATAGATAGACATCTGGTTTCATAAAAAAAAAACAACATCCTTTCTCCAACAAGCAGATACTTCTCAACATGTTACAAGTCATTATATACAGTCACATCCTCTACGACATAACTTACTCATATGTATACAAAGTTACAAGATTCACTAAGGTTATATTACAACTGGTGTATATACAAGTATACATATTTCACAGAACTTCATGTACACACACCTCACAACTGATGTGCAGCTATCGAGACCAATGACGGCATCCACCAGTACAGCAATGTTGAGAAGGAAAAATTAAAAGGTAATCTGTATGAAACTAATTTAATTAGAAAAGTGTAATGTATTTTTGCTACCACAAAATTACAGATGTACGTTATATTTGGTAAAAATACAATCTATTGTAATCCCATCTCTCTTTGGTTACAAAAAAACATTTGCTCTCGTTTAACTGAACTGAACAACATTCGGCAAGCAGTGTTCTAAGGATACATTTTAAAATGGTACGGTCTGTCTCGTGTAAGAACTCCATTTTTGATAGTCGTGTTGACAGTGTTTTTTACAGCTGATGTCATGGAATAAGCAGTGTTTTCCTCTCTCATAAGTAGTTTGAACAGACACACTTTGTTGGCTCCCAAACTGTACATACACCCAAATGAAAAGTATTTTTTGTGCAGAAATATGTACGAACACATGAAAGTCTTCAGAACTGTTAAAAATGGAATTGCTATGTGAGACAGGCAATATGTGCAAGAGGAGTGTGCGGTACATAAGTTGTAAACACTGAAAACTCTGAGATTCACAAGATTTGTAAAGTCAGCATGGAGAAACAACAAAACCACAATCCTACGTAATGATATTAGCCAACTTAACGAGCAAACATTTGCCCAGAATGACACATCTGTGGAGCGGGATTTTGTGAACAGCAATTAAATGCACAAGATTTCAACGTCTGTGATTGTTCTTCATACATACCTATGTTACCCCAGAAAAAAAATTCCTTAGCAAGTTGACAAAAGCTATTCTTTAGGACGGCAACTTTTTTCTACAAATTGTCTCAGAGAAACCTACAATTTCGAACTGATGCTTCTAATGCTGAATTATGTACCTGGACTTGTCTTCTGTTAAACATACACGAGCCATGTAAGTGAAGCGGGGTTTAATAATACATTTCACTCTACAACACTCGACTGTTGATTGCCATTATCCTCGAAAAGACACACAAACAAAACATGGTCTAGTCTAAGAGCATGGCTTAACGCAGATGTGTCGGGTCAAGTGCTTGGTTGGGAGATCTTTACCAACACATTAACTTTACACAAACATGTACACAGCAAAAGCATCACGTGATTACAATTACCAATTTGTCAGCTACTTCATAACATTTTGAACAAAAGAATTTTTTTTTCTCATTAAATATTCAACTTGTCTCAGATGATGATCATCACGTAGATATTTGTAAGCAAACATCTTTGTGTTCACAAAATTACGTAATCTAATACTGTAGATCATCTCTACCTATATTGAAACCATATCTCACTAGGGCCTATCTACTAAGCTTAACTTCAATTTACAAAAATTAATTTTGAGATAATATTACACAAATTAATATGCTTCTGTACAAATTTTACAACAGCTTACTACTTACTTGAGCAGCAAACAGATATTACACAATACAGTCGACTACAGAAAACAAATTACAGAATTTATGAAAATAAAAAAAAAAGTTGTAGCTCACGTTTAACCTCTAATACATATAAATATTTACATAGCCTAGTGTATTGCATGTAATATAATACTCATTTACAAACTTGCAAGTTGGTACACAGCCTATCACAGATTTTTACAATAATGTACAAAATGTTTCACATGAAACTATAAAATGGTAGCTCATTAATTCAGTTCCTAATTCCTGCGTGACTTACAACAGTAGAAAATGTAAATGGGTAAACTTTATCAAAATACAGCACTTGGAAAAGTTTTACAAATACATAGCAAGCATGAATGAGCTAACAAAATTTTATTTTTTGAAACTGAATGCCTACAATAACTTACATAACACAAGCTTTAATACGCTGCATGCATAGGAAAATAAAATATGGCGTAGAAAATGTGAACTGGAGGGTTTGTTAATCCTGAAAAAATGGCATACACACACTTTGACACTGTCATGTAAAACATTGACAAAATTAGGAGCCGTTGAATGATTCGAGTGTTAAGGATAACCTTTACGTAGCCCTAGGTACAGGTAGGCATAGTTATGTTGCAGCAAAACAAACACACAATGCAGAATAAAGGATTATTTAGCAGGTTACTGAGTACATGAAAAAAAAACTTTGTGTTTGCTCTTCCAGCACAAAATAGAGAACCCCTAGACACAAAGGTCTATTAAAATAGTTTCTTCTTCACAGCAGTGTACCTCTCCATGTACACGTCATACCCATCAAGATCAGCTAAATTTCTTTTATCAAATAAATTTCCATCCAATGCAAGAACCGATATTTTAGAATCTGTCAGAATTCTGGTGTGAACTGCTGCTAGCTGCAGGCAGTTTTCCTCGAGTCTTAGAGTTTTAAGTCTTGGACAGTCTGCAATCTTTTCAGAAATTGCTGATATCTGATTCTGATTAAGATTCAGTTCTGTCACTTGCAATTCACAAACACGATCAGGAATCTTACTAATTTTATTCCTGGAAACATCTAATACATCAAGATGTTTCAAACCACAAAAAACGACAGGGAAATCTGTAATGAGATTATCGCTTAAGTAAACTTGTTTCAAATGTGCCAGTTGGGATAAAGATTGTGGTACATAGGTTAGCTTGTTGGAACATGCTGACAAACTTTCAAGTTTGCTCAAATTACCCAGTGATTCAGGCAGAGAAATCAACCTGTTTTGACTCACGTTCAAATGTTTGAGCAGTTTGAAATTGTTGATGTCATTCGGAAGGGTTACAAATTTGTTTTCTGAAACATCTAGAGTACGTAGTAACGGCTCGAGTTGCTTGAAATTCGACGGGAACTCTGTTAGCTTCCCTTGCGAGATTTTCAAAACTCCTGTTTTTTTGGCGGTCTCTAAATGCTGCTTCAATCCGGAATTACCCATTTCAACAACGTACAACTGAGTTGAGGCACCTCTGCCTGCCCCGCCCCCTCGGTGAAAAGACTGCGGCTACAAACTCGTCTCTCAGTTACACATAACCTCGACAACACACACACTCTTGTTGCGGCATTTACATGCAGCACGACTTGTAATCGTACATTCACCATTCACGACACCAAATATCATATGTCGTTCTAATGTTCTGCATTTGACAACACGCACTTTCCACTTTCCGTTTTCTCTGCTCATTCCTAGAACAAATGACAATCTCGTAAAACTTCAAACGTTAAAAATTTCGCCAGTGTTTTGTTTGCAACCCAGACGCCTGGCCGGTAGATGGAGGCAGGTTTGTACGACCGAAAATATGGACGACACAGAAAAGTGACGAAATGCTGATGACTTCGTGTTGACATTTATAATTTAGGCAGCTATGTTATAGGTTTGTTATGTTTACCGCAAGAAGTGGCAAGTTCGTGGATCAGGAAGGCGTACAGCTATGTCTGCGACGCCTAAAACGGATAAAAATGTATCAGGTAATTTTATTCAACCCCACCTTTTTTTTAAATATTAATCATTGTTTCTGCTCCTTACGTCATAATTTGATGTTTGCTGTATTTTCGAAGTTAACGCGGTATGTGCATGTACTGTTTTTAAAGCGTATTTCAGGTAAAAGAAGCAAGCTCTGAACCTGTCATGTATTGATTGCGGTATTCCTCGTGTTGCAGTTGTCGCATTTTAAAATACCGTAATGTTTTGGTTTGGCTTTTCTAGTAGTTTGTGGCCAAGAGTTGTATTTCGGAGTAAGGCGGGCCTAGGGCAGCCCCCCGAATAGGAGGCGACGAATTGTAACTTATGGCTAGTCTGTAGGCGTAAGGCCTGTCTATTATTGAAGTGTTACGGTTGCGTACAGTTCGGAAGCGAATTAGCAAGACAAAAAGTCACCACTCGACATACTGCCGCATGTTATTGTGTGGTATAGACCTGTGTTGATTGTTCTGTTTACTACAAATTTCGAAACATTATATATTGGTATGCCTATATTGGTAAGAGTTGCATAAATTGGAGAAGTGGGTGGGGGAATTCTGTTACTGTAATTACAGAAATAGGCTACTCCTTGTATACAAATTTCCGTTTGTTGTGGTGGCAGAAGAACGTATTATTGAAAGCCCCAGTATATCCCTGATCACTGATGATTTCATGTCTGTTTATTGCAATTATTCAGGGAGCCTCGTTCCTTGTACCCCTTGCAACCTGGGAGTAAATTCGAACATCTTACATACATTTGCTCGTGTTTTCTGTCTCACAAAATTGTGAACCTGTAGGGCCTTTGATAAAATTCAACTCGTGTCAAATGTACCATCATTGTTCCGAATGAGACTTGGGGCTTCTTTCGTAACAGGATGTTTTTAAGACTCTGTCGACAAAACCTACCACTTAACAGCAGCCCCAGATATGACAGTCGTGGAAATTGAGGAAAAGGATGAAAACAATCTGAGACTTCGTATGTTTAGGTACAATCGCCAAACTCTTAAGAAGGCATGAAGTGAAAGCATGCTATAGACAACAGTGCTGATATATTTCTTCATAAAAATCACATATTTCAACTTGAGCGTTACTTAGTATGTGGCGAGTAGTGGTAATATGCCAAGCAGGACCCTGCTGTGGTTACTGTCTTCCTAATACGACATGGAAGTAATTGAATATGAATAGACTTGGGAACATGTGTGTCGTGGCGCAAACATAACCTCAGGAAATATAGATAGCAAACAGGAGACAAACAATGTGAGGAAAACTTCGAGATACACATCATCATCTGACGTGTATATACTTGCTTTATGGATGGTCTCCTCAAGGCAAATGACAAGGCTGTTCTCGTTGTCAAATTTTCATCTCGCAAACATTAGTTTAAATGATTGATATATTTTCCTTTGTCTTGTAATAATAGTAATGTGAACACTGTCTATAAATAATTAGTTTGAATACCTACTTAGTTAATTTAAATGCTGTAGCAACTTATTTTGTCATTCTGGGCATAGATACACTCCCCCTCCAATTTCTCAAGTTACGTATCTCCCAAAACACATTAGTCTCTTAATCCTGTTTTTGATAGCAGTTAACACGATATGTACACGTTTCACAATGCACTGCGGCTTTGTGAAGGGACATAGGGTTGAGAGAATAAATAAGTTGGGGACGGTAAAAATATTTTTGAACATTTTCCTAGTGTGTTTTGGGGATATCAGAAAAATGCAAGTAAGTTAATGCTACTAAGATAAAGAAAGAGTGTGTTTTATAAAAAATAAATGAGGCTGTAAGAATTAATTAATTTTTTAGATAAATGTTTTGCATGGGGAGAAAGTCTTTGTCAAACTTAATTTTGACACTTGTGTCGATTCTGCACCTATGGTGGCCACTCCGCCCCTTAGTTGCGCCACTGGTAAAATTGTACAATTATGTTGGTACACCACTTCTCAGCAAGAACAGGTTCTACAAGTAATTTACAAGTGTGGTGTCAAAAAGGAATATAGAATAAAATAACAATTAAATTATTAAAAAATGAAATCAAGTAATAGCATACTTTGTTCACACAGTTGAATTTACCAACTTATTGAGAACTTATTCCCTAACGTCAGCTACATACCTGTCTATTCTAGGACGTCTTCAACAAAAGTGGAATAAATTTGCAAGTGACAAGCATCTTCTCCTTACCGACCCGAGGAGCAAGCTACGCATGTCTGGAGTGAAATGGGTGAAGGAGAAGGGTTAAGGGCGTTCAAGTGTGATAAAATCATAACTTTATATTTATATGAAATAGTGTTAGTTTTGTAGACGATACTTGTGAGTACAATTGAATGGTGTTATGCAGAAAGAGACCATCCCACATTTGACAAAGTAGAGCATACACAATTGTTACTTCAATATTGTTTGTTATTTTGCTAATTAATATACGTATCTCATTTTCAAATACCCTACATCATCTTGAGTTTGGTTGCTTAGCTGCTGAAGTATTAATGTATACCAATCCAGGAGCTTGATTTATGTCTGTCCTTTATATTTGTGGCTTGGATGCCTTCTGCATAACACCATTCAATTTACTCTTACGAAACAATTTTAGCTCTTATATTTTTCTCATAATGGTGCGACAAAGTCAAAATTTGCTTGTTCTGCTGCCATGCAAATAGTGAAAACCAATCAACTTACGTACGTGAAATAGTTCACAGGGAAATATGGGCTACGTAATAAAACATTTGAGAAAATCTCACGAACTGTTTTTGTGTTTTTAAAAAATAGCTGCATTTGCAACTTTTTTCTGTAATTTTGCAATTTTTTTTAAATTCAGAATATTACGAAATGTTTTATTGCATAGCTCATGGGATGTAAGTTCACACTGAATTATTTTGTGTAAGTAGGTCAGTTGGTTTTCACTATTTGCATGACAGTGTGACAAGCAAATTTAGACTTTTCATCCCGCTATGAGAAAACTATAAGAGCTTAAATTGTTTCATAAGAGTAAATTGTACTCACAAGTATCGTCTACAAAACTAGCAATATTTGACAAAAATATAAAATTATGATTTGATCGCACTTGAACATCATAAAGGCATGCGAGTAGGTGAGGAAAGGAGGGAAAGTCAAAAAAGAAATCACGTGCCCTAGACTTAGCGTATTTCAGTCCAGCGTTGCTTCGTATTTATAGCGTACCCGTCTATCTGGATTTAACACGTGTTCTCTCGTTGTGTACTCTTAAGTTACCTCTCATTGACTCCAGTCACAAATATTACTCTCGACGCTACTTGTGGTGGTATCTGGCGTATTAATTGTAGTTTTTCAGCGGTACTGAAGACTATAATGCTAGCAACTTTGTTGAAGGGAACATGTGTTTCGTGCACTGTAGCTCAATGTGTGTGCGTAAAGAACGTCAAAGTAAAACTCTGCCGTATATGTTAAACAGTGGCATACAGGACTGCCACCACACTTGTCAGAAACGAGAGGAACAATTGCAGTGGTGTTGCCACAGGTCCAGTGATACTCCTACCAACCTTACAGTGTCTGCTCTCGTATGTTACTCAGTTTATATGCAGGGTTTTCATAGATGTGTGCTGTTCCACTGCATAGCAAAGTGTGATAATGGTTTTTGGGGTGTTGATTAAATACTGGTGAATTTTTGACTTGGGTAGATTTGTGACGATTGTAGAAAGATTAACAGAAGTATGTTAAGGTTAAAGAAAGCACCTTTTAAATTTTTGAAGTAGAGGTGTTTGACTAAAACTGATACATATTTATTGAGACATATTTCTTCTTCCAAATTTATATTGTACTGTATTTATATTTTTTTCGTGTTTGTTTCTTCTGTTTTAAGAGAGTTTTCATTTACGGAACGACAATTCACAATGATGCATTACACAGTTACGTCTGTCTTTATTGCTTGCAATGCTATTTTTGTTTTAGCAATTTGTAGTAAGATAGGTAAAAGAAAAGTGTTCTGCTAAGGGAACTACCATTTTTATAGTAATTTTATTTCATGTTTGTTACACATTTTTTGGTCTTATAATAACATAAATTTTTTCAAGTGAACTGAAAATGTCAAGATCTTTATATTAGTTTCGTGATAGTAATTAAAAAAAAAACAGAATAGGACGAGAATAATTATTTTGCAAGAGTTGTCAGTCTGAAAAGCTGCGATACACTAGCTACAAATGTAAGCTACTAGCATTCAGCAACTGCCATTCTACATATTCATATCAATTATTACAAGTTTGTTATATTTTCTATACAAGTTGTTTCTTCAGTTATGTTACAAACTTTGGGAGATAATTTCTTTTAAAATATGAGGAAGTGTTAACAATGCAATTTTTGTCTTGCACAGTTTGTCAGGGAGAAATTCACTCTTAAAAATTGAATTTTAAAATCTTATTTTTGCAAAATATCAGAAACGACATGAAGTTAAATTACAGTTCTATGCACAGTGATTAGTGTTGCTGAAATCCTTAACACTCCCCCTTTAATGCCACCCTCTCATTAACAAGGACATTTGTGGCGATGGTTTTGTGAACATTACATGTTGGCTTTCTCAGCAGTACTTCCTCAGTAAGATTAAAGCTACAAGTTGCTAGAATGCACTTTTTACGAGGAAAAAAGACAAATTGCCGATGGCTGTAAGACAGTGCAAATGAAGTGAGCCATACCATCTCTACTAAGAACACAGAACACTTGTAAATGCATTTTGCACTTTGAAAAAAGCATCCTGAGCTGAGTTATTTAAATTTAATTCCAATTCATTTTCAATATTTTGCCAAAATACAATTTTTAAATCCATTTTCAGGGTCTATTTCTCCCTTACGAATTGAGCTATGTGAAATTGTGTTGCATAACTATACTCATTTTTGCTAAGGAAAAATCTTCCCGAAGTTTTTAACAAAAGTTAAGAAAAGATGCACCCTATATGAAACATACGACAAAAGTGTAGTAACTTGACATGATATGTAGAATAGCAGTCGCTGATTGTTTGAGACGACATGTGTGGTTAGTATGTCACAATTTTCCAGAGTGGCTGCTCTTGATAGATGATGATTCTCGTTGACTATGGTTGTTTAACATAGTTTTCTGAAAGTACTGTACTAATTTATGACATTTTTGTAAGTTGATGGTAAGCGTGAATCTCGGGGTGGAAATTTTATGGTTTAACTCAGTTCGCTACTCACTTGTGTTGTACAAGAGTTTTTGATGATACTGTGTACATAATATTTTCCTTATTACAAACTTTCTGATTGAAAATATACATTTCATAAGTAGGTATGGTTGTGCTTCATAGTTTGTATTTGTATGGGAAGTCTGTGGTAATAGTTCATTCCTTTACAGATCTTACTACTTTTTCATAGCCTCGTGTTGGTAGCTTAACAGTGGCAACTGAAATATAAAGTAATATACATCCTGTAAATCAAACATTGCCACCATATAAAAAACAGTGGCATTAATATTCAAAAGCCATGTTAAAGCAAGAACTTACTACACTATAATAAAATTATTATGTTTTAAAAAGGACTGAAGAAGCAATGCTGTAGTATTTCATTGGTAACTAATTACTACCTATAACCGACTGCATTTTCACATAAACATACTTGTAGAATGGGTGTTTGTTCCAAGATGGCTTTGCTACTGTGGTCATGTTTACAGCAGCTTATACATGTCTGTGTTGGATGTTGGTGGGTTCAGACTTTTACATTGCTGTTTTCACTTGTAAACACACATAACACCGCATTCTCGCTTGCACAGGAGTTTAAAATTATGTAACTACCTAGGCAGACATATCATTATAGAACAGACTTTACATTCAGCAGTTATCAGTTTCGTACAACAATACTGACGAGTACCTAGACAATACCTATGATTAAAATATACTTTCATGATACAGTGCAAGGATTAGCGAAATAACATTAATACATTACTTATTTTGAGAGGAAATTTAAATATTCATTAATAGTGTACAAAATGTTGATTAGAAAAAAATTAAAATCACATTTAAATAGGGTTTTTTTATTCGGTGTTGCATGTTTATTTAAACTGAAGAATAATTGAATTAAATAGTTTGACAGCTGTGAAATAAGATTCCTTTTAAAAAAATGGAAGAAGGGTTTGGAGGGACGATAGTAATATTCTAACCAACCTTTGAGTTACTAAGAAATGAAAATATTGAAGTTAATAAAGGAATCATAGGCTACTGTTGCTTTCATTGTGTTAGATTAACTGATGTAGGTATCCTTAAAGAGACAAGCAGCCCAGTGTGTGGCATTTGCACGGTTACAATTAGAAAGCAATTATTAATTAACCCCACACATACATACATATACTGTATATATTCTTGCATAGAGAAAAATGTATTGGTTACTTATACCACATTCGTAGTTTCACAAACAATTGAATGAACAAAGTTGAAATAACCACCAATGCCATATGTTAAGAGGGCGTGGTACATAATTCAATGCTAAATGCATTATTAATCTATATTTGTAGGTTTCTTGAAGCCAGTTTGCGAAAGTTAAACAATAGCAATCCTAGACAATAGTTTTAGCCAACGTTTTAAAGGAAATTGTTTCCAGTGTTACAAACTTCTGAGGCACAATCTCTGACGCCGGAACCTCGTGCATTTAACTGCGGCACAAGAGATCACGCGTAACAAATGGGTAATTCTGGATAATTATTTACTCTTAAAGTTGGCAAATACCATTATCTAGGATTGTCATTCAGTAATTTATCCATATTGACTTTGAAAAAATCGTAGATATCAATTGATGTTTTCAGCGTTTATTTATCTGTCACGCACTCTTAATGGCAAAAAAAAAAAAAAAAAAAAAGTTTTGCTTCAGTGTGCCAAAAACTGTGTACCAATTTCCGTAGTTTTCCTGATGCAGCTTAATTTTTTTAGCTCACACAATACATGCTCGAAAAAAACGGATAGTATAGAAGTGCAATACATTAGCGTAATGGCTTTCTGCGTACAACGTGTGTGCGCACATATACAGGATGTCCCGAAAATACCTTCCGATATTTACACAGGTTGTAGTATGCAACAAAAGAAGACGAAAAAATGTGCACTGTTCATCTAAATTCAATATTAAGGGCGTTATGACGAGTTAAAGATGAACATGTAAAACCGTATTTTCCCGAACTATGGGAAACTACACCACATACAAAAACAATATTGTCAGCATTGCTTAATACTATTGGGATCTTCAAACCAACAGCATATGGTTCTTGATACCTTCCACACTTATGAAAATAGCACGAGTGGTTACCTCCTAATTGCATACAAGTTTTTTAACCGTCAGGTTTTCCGTACATTTGAATGTGGTTGGTTGAGTAATGTTACCTGTGTAACAAAAAAGTGCTCTTGTTGCAACTGTCTAGGAGCCATCGTTTTCGTGCAAATCACTAATGAAGCTGCAGCGGTAGTCCCAGAAGCAACTATTAATAATGATATTGTTAGTTGGGAAAACGTTCGTAAAGTTTTGTGTATTGCAGTACGATGTCTTTTTACGGCTTTTGTTTGGGTTATGGATAAAGGTGTGCTCCGAATTTCTGCCGGTAAACAGTGTGTATCAAGCAACATATGCTGTTGGTTTGAGAACCCAATAGCATTAAGCAATGCTGACAGTATTGTTTTTGTATGTGGTGTAGTTTCCCATATTTCGAAAAATACGGTTGGAAAGTATTTTCAGGAGAACCTGTACAAATTTGTGTAACACCATCAATATATACACACTTGTATGTACAGCGCATGCTTGCTTGTTAATGTGTGTGTTGTACACTTGTACCAATTTAGTTCCAAACACGATGCGAATTTTTCAAAGAACCTAATGGCGCGGCAGAAATAGAAGTTAAGGGAGGTGGGCTCCATCTCGCCGTGGAGGGGATCTGAGGGGGAAGAGAGGATGGCCGGAGCCGGGACTGGAAGGAACGAACATGTCGCCGTTGCGCCACTTTGTTGTACATGTTACGTTGTGGCAGGAGGTTGGAGGTTTAGCGAGAACTACTGATAACAGCATACTTGCTGGGAGCTTAACTCGCGGCGATAGAAATGTTAGGTGGTGGGGGGGCCTCGTCTTGGCAGGTTCTCCCGGGACGTCGTTGTGCAAGGTCGGGCATACCCCGTCAGCCGCACCCCGCCACAAATAAACTTTTGCGCAATTAAAGACGCGTCCAGCGGCAGTGTGCCCGCCAACCTTGGACGACTTGTCCCGCCTCATCGCCCCTAGTGGCCGCCAGTCAGTTGTCTCCCCGCCCAAGAGCTGGCTGTATCCGTGTGCAGTCTTCTGTTAGTCCACGTCTTTCATAATTCACGTAGCAACAAGTGTGTCGTGGTAACCCTGTCACTGGGGTGGGTGTGAGTGATATATGAAGTCTCTTCATGAATACCGCGAAGACGTGACATTGGTGGTACATTAGACGTGTCTTCGTGGTCCACCAGACGATGCTGTCAAGTTGTGTGACGAACATGAGCGTGTTCCTGCTACCTGCAATGTTATGTTGTGTATAAAACTAGGAAGCAACTGATGTCAAATACCACATGAATTTTCCGTCGTGGCGTCTACACGTGTGACTTGTGGTCGACTGGAAGCAGTTCCTTCAGGACTCGACACTAGAGTATGAGGCTAGGTGGCGTGTGATATTGACGGTGACACGTCGTGGTCGACTAGCCTCGTGGACCATGTCGTCGTCGTCGTGGTGAAGGCGTGGGTGCGGTGCGTATTGTGGCGGAGGTAAAAGGCGCGATGACGACACGGCCGTGGATATTTTTACTGTCGGTGGCGGTGATGGCGCACGATTGAGCATGCCGTTGTTCGACGATGGCTTCCTGGGTTCTGAGCGTAAGGGCTGCCGTACCTACCGAGTGTCGGCGCCGCATAGACCCAGGTCCTCGACGGAGCCAGCCCTGCTCGCCGTGACGAGCTTGCCTGAATGCCGCCAGTACGTCGACCAAGGTACCTCCAGCAGCCACGTCAGCCCTTGTTGTTGTATGTTTGACAGCTCAGCTCAGTAGTTGAGATATCCTGGCATGTTGGCCTGGGTCCCGGGAGGAGATGCCTATGTTTAGTACTGAGTGTTGTGTTGGTACCACTGTGTAGGCTAACCCTCGACTAGTAACCCCAGGGTGTCCGTCCTGTGGTCGTCAACTTGCTGATAAATACATTGATGTGAGAAAGAAGCCACCCACGTAGTGTATGTACGTTAAAGGTTTGGTATACAACATAACAAGAAGAAACATAGGAATTGGTTAGTCTGTATTGAGAACGAGAAATTAGTAATCCTAGAGACATGTTGTCAGGTTGACGCATCACTTTGTTAGTGTAACGTACAGTTGGTCTCGGGGTACCCACATCTTCCACCGCAGAGCCAAGTAGCAAGTGTAACACGTTCATCTCGCATTCGGGAGGACCCGCGTTGCAATCCCGCCATCGTCTCCCGAAATCGTCCCAGGCGAATGCTAGGATTGTTACTGAAAGAACCTCCCGCCAGTATTCCTCTTGTTTGCTGTCCTTGTGTCAAGTTGTGTGTAAGCGTCCCTCGTGACCTCGTTGTAGACGAGATGTTAGTCTACTACATTTGTCACAAGTGCCTACATCTTCTACCTTAGCCTCATACCTGTACCTGAATTATAAGGTCACAAGCAGCGTGTTTGCCGATAAAGTTCGTAATAAAAACTACGTTTAAAGTATCCCTCTTTCTTGATTTTAATTTACTTCTAAACTCCAACAGATTTTAATTAACTTTTTAGCGTTAACTTACGTCCTTTTGAAGGCATTCACAGTTCAAATCACTATTTTTAAAATATTTCTATGTATTGCAGCCCAATATTTTTCTCGCATGAAAGTTGTTACACTGTTTTTTTTTTCATGTGAGTATAGATAAAATTCAATGTATGAATTCTATGGTGGCACAAATAATGAAAACAAACTAAACCGACTTACCGAAATAAAAATAATCCATACTGAACTAGGCTAGTTCAAAATATATTTATGATAAACAACAAAATATTTCGATATGAGCATTGCTGAAGTTCGTAAAATTTTCTTTAAATTTTGAATTTCCACTAAACATACAAAAATATTTCTGTATATAACCGTTTGTGTAAGTATCCATTGGCTTGTAAATGCAATATATTAGTTTAGTCCATTAAACAATACTTAGATATATTGTACACATATAAATAATGGCAGTCACTATGACGGGCACCTTTCAGCTTGTCTCACGTACAAAATACAGGCCTGATAGCTCTCTTAGAAAAATTCCTGTGAGCGCAGTTGTAGGGTTTGGCTAGAGAAAATTTGTTTCCTGGGAAATAATAGGTTAAATGACAGGTGTTGGCAGCTTTGTTTTCGGGTGTAAGTTATACATGAGGTTCGTTAACATGTCTCCATACATACGTTGGTTGAACATAGCCAGCTGTGTTGTAAACATGCAGTATGTTTGGAAGTTGGGGCGACTACAGCCATTGTTATTTCTGTCTTGGGCATATGCCAGGCTTCTATGTCAAGGCGTGCTCCTGACACACCACCAGTGCACATGTCCACCTTGGCCGTCGTCACATTTTGTAATTCATCGTTAACTAGCCCTGAGCGTTGATTTCGTCAGGATTTGCTGGATGTATTGTGGAGTGCAGAACCAAGTCAGGTTAAGGGGCCCGCCTACCTGCTATGAAAGTTGTGATGTAGAGGTTCAGGAGAATCGTTTTTTCACAGAAAATATTAGTCGTGAGATTGTGTGTTTGACATATAAAATATATTAAGGTACCTCACACTAAGGGTAAATGGTTTCAGTTCTATCAGTTTCTTAAGTAATTAGAAAATAGGGCATTTACATTCAAAATTAGTGCCTTTTCCGGCTTGTGTGATGCCGTTATTTTTTTGTTATTTTTACTTAAAACCATTTAACCTTAGTAGATCTATCATTTAGCTTTCGATACCGTGACTGTTTGTACCTTGTAACTACTGAACATTTTGAGTAAATCTTGTTCTTGTAATATGTGTCGTGCGCAAATATGCAGCCAGTGTTGTGGAAATTGAAGGATTTGCGAGACCGAGCCAAGAGGACAACAGAGAGAGCGAGAGACAACCTCCACAGCAGGGGTTGACCCAATCCCGCTTTTGTGGGGGGGGGGGAACTCCATGTCCATGAGGTCGAGTGGTCGCTAAGGCGCTATGTAGGCGGGCCCCTTAAGGCGGATCCTAAGGGTGGTATTTGGACGTAATATGAACAAAATGTCCTGTGGATGTTATGAATGGGAAATTAAATACAGATGTTTGCATTTTCTAAAATAATGATTTTCACCTAAATGTCAGTATCTCCTTAAACATTTAAAGACAGCGCGTCCCTCACACCGATAGCAGGATATATGTCTGTGAACAGTTATAGAAAATATCGCCTCGCACAGTCAGAGGCTCATTACAGTCTCCCAGTACAGTAATGTCACCAATTGTTCCGCTTGGTGATACCAGCAATGTCAGCAATAGTTACTGTTCTGCTGAAGAGCAAGGAAGGGTTGCTCTAGTATTATTCGTGAGATGCGTCATGTTGGTGGCGTGAAGGATTACTGATTAGAGAACTCTACAAGTCATTAAGTATTGGATGACGTGCAACACCTGCTAAATAAATCATTGTTCCATTTATAAAAAAAAATATCTTCGAAGGAAAAAAACACAAAAAATGATCGTAGTTTTATTCATCGAATTGTCCTAGTAAAAGAAAAGTAGTTAAAAATTGCATTAAAATTGATTTTATTGAAACAATGGGCAATATGTTTTGGGAATTAATTACAAATTTTATCACAAATGATGTTTTAACTTGTGAATATACATATAATTACCGATGAAATTCGTAATTACATCATAGTTTCTTTTTCTCTTACTTGTATATGATGCACTGCCAGTTGACACGTAACTATGTCGTCAGATACAACAAATTCAACTAATAGCTGTTACACTCTTCTATTACTGCTGACGAACTGTGAGCGATCATCTGTGACCTCACTGTTTGTATGTAGTAGCTGACTGTTAGAAGTTGATTAGTACAGAGGATGGTGGAGGGGGAGAGGTATGTTCTATCATGAGCTTCGGAAAAAAAACCGGAAAAATTGGGGGGGGGGGGGGGACAGGGAAACATTTTTTTCCCTTTGATATGAAAACGGAAAAATTTGATTTTTTCGTTATAGGTGGAAAATTACAGAAAATTGGGGGAAAAAAAAGTAAATAAAATTGATCATATAGTTTCTGAATTAAATCTGGATGGTATATGTATTTACATTCGGGCCTATCTGCCAATACACACAGTACCCTACTATGAAAATGAAATAAGTAATAAATGTAACATAAACCTTGGTACAGAAAAATAAACAATATGCACATGCATTAACCAGAAATAGTTAACATACTCATTCATGCCCAACTTACTGTCTCGTGTCAGGAAAACAATTTCGATTACAACAAAATACCCTCTGTAATTCAAAATAACAAGTAACACACTGAGATAATTATTAATTATAGTACTTCTTGTATCAACTGGTTAAATGGTGAACTTTGCTATCGTTCTACATTTATCAACTTTATGATTTGCCATTTTCTTCTTGTGAAACTTCCAATTCTATGATTCATTTTCGAAGTCCTACACCTTGCTAGTAAGTAAACATTTGAGTATAATTCAGATAGGCGAATTCTACCTTTTCTCCTGATCTTATTGACCAAATATAAGTTACTATATATTATTTAGCCACCACAGATTTAATATGGTTGCACAATGATTTTTTCGAATTTTTCCGGAAATTTTGAAAAAAGAAAAACCTGATTTTTTCCAATTTTTTTCCTTTCACCAATTTTTATGGAAATTTTAGAACCCTACCATAACCATTCATTCTTGAGTATTCTTAATTTTATCCGGAACGTTAAAATTATGTGAAATATGAACAGTTTTGCCTATATGCTGACTGTCTGTGAAGTTCAGTTGAGAAGTTAATGTTAAAGGGCCTTCCTTTCTGCCTTCAAATACGTTACTGCGAGTTACTACTATTATTTTCGTACAAAACTATTGAAAGCACACGATATTTGTATATCTACGAAAATAACATACTTCAAACTATGTCGCTATAGTTTTGAAACTCCGGCACATTTATTAGAAACACCATTTTCGGGCCACTCAAAACGGCACAAACGGCTTTTCCAGACTGCAGTATCTGGTAAAATAACTACAGAATTGGAGAAACAGCTATAGGAAAAAGCATTAGACAGTGCTGACCACAAATAAAGTGATGTGGTCAGTGTTTAAAGTCTCGTAGGGAAAGGATATTAGCAAAGCATTGCACTCCAGCCGTGTCTTGTGAAGAGAGGCGATTATGTATTACATACACCGGTCAACGTCAACCTTACCCTCCTATCTCACACACACACAACAGTAGTGGAGTATGATAAAGGAACTATACAGCTGAGAAGAACAATGCTATATTTTTTTTTTATAAATGGAACAATGATTTATTTAGCAGGTGTTGCACGTCATCCAATACTCAATGACTTGTAGAGTTCTCTAATCAGTAATCCTTCACGCCACCATGATAGGTACTACGACACCAGTGTTCTCAAGCAGCACATCTATACTCTTAGAACTTACTATTGTATGTTAGAAATACATCAATGTCGCCAGTTTCTTAATATCCAACCTTACAAACCTTGTACCAGTCAGTCGTCCCTGTTGATTTTGACTAACGTAATGATACCTTCACGTTTTCCCATTATTTTTATGGTCCAAAAGCCAGTGATTAGTGAAAAGCGTCGTTCCACAATTAAAGTGACTTGCGTGAAGTAATATTTTGACATAATCTTCAGCATGTCACATATACTCCAAAATGATTCAAGGAACGTTGCAATCCACATTTATTATCTTCATTTCCTACAATTTTCCTGAAAGAATAGGCCAACAATAAATTATTTTGATGAAATGAATTATGGGGCATGTATCACATATTAATGTAGGTAAATTACTAGCATAGGTTTGTAACAAATTATGCACGTAAATATGGGCTAAAGGTATGTAACTTATGGGTTTTTATATGTATATTTTGAAGCATAATGAATGCCTACTTTTTTATGCGGAATAAATAAAAAAAAATATGTTCAATAAACTACACAACTGTCTGTGAACACTTCTAGACGTCCTTTAATTTTTTCTTGTAGTGCTAGGACCGTATTTTATTGAAACGAAACCATTAAAAATGCTGGTCATCCATGTAAGTGATTTTGGCTTTTCCGAAATAATATTGGCCTTTTTATGAAATATACTAGTTTTAATCATCTTCAAATAAATGTAAATCATCTGCAATCATCATCCAAGAAATAGTTTTCTTTCTACGTGCAGGTATTTCTGTTGTCACTGATTTCACAAACTTGTTTGTTTTCAAAGTCATGATTATCTCGGTAAGCGGTACTTATTATGTTGAATTTAACCAATGATTACCGACTATTAACCCATTGCGTAGCCTTAATCAGTGCTTGAGAAACAGAAATTATTGCTAACCATTGGTTAAATTTTAATCAAAAGATAATCGGAACAAAATCAGGCATTGATAAACCAGCCCTAGTGTTGTAAAACAAACATTGTACCGTTCGTATTTTATGATACATTACGTAGTTTCTCCTTACCCATCGAAGACTTGACACGAGAAGCGCTTATATTTAGTAACCTGCTGGAGTTAGGTTTATTCACTCACTAACAATCAAGTTGTGCCTAAACGTCTTGAAGCAATTCAGCGTTTTAAGCCGGTGGGAATTCAAAAGAGATGCATACATATTCTATAGTTTCTAATTAAGCCGTTTCGTTCTTCTGTATTCGATGTTTTGAAGACTGTGACTACAGTTTTACTTGTTCGTGGTAAGTGACGTCAGTCCTGCTCTCGATGCTTGAGAACATGCCTCGTGTTGGAACAGTTTCCAACCTCGCGAGTTGCCTGAGAGTCATGGACCAGATGAGGCTGTGCCCCACCTCTCCCTGGCTGGCTGCCTGCGAGCCTCCAAGTGTCAAAGGTCGCGAGGTCGCTCCGTGCCGTACAGCACACCGCCGTGTCTGCACTCAGACTTTGTTCAATATACTGGCGGTTATATTCCTGCTGGAGTTTACATTACCCCAGTCGAGTGTTGCTCTGGTTGCTGTCCACTAGTGGTTCTGTCTGATCACCTCGCTCACGATGAAGACGTTCAAGAACCTCCTTAACTGCTTGTTTCTATTATGACAAATCTACTGAACGTAATGCACATCTCTTAAAACAACTTCCT
>PNEQ01031263.1:0-27461 GCA_003012365.1 Medauroidea extradentata
TTACTATAAGGTTTTGAACCGAGATCTTGGTGACACCACATGACTAAATATATATTCTGGAAGGTACGTCATGAGTTTCAAACATCCAACTGCATTTTAACGCCGAGAAAACATAAATAAACGACACCAAACTCTCGAGACCATGTTGGACACACATTTGTGACGTCATGTTCCCTCTACTATATATTACCTCTATGGTAATACCGGACAGCTCTATGCAATTACTAAGAGTAAGCTTGTGAAAAATAACCTAGCGGTATGGTGTGAAACTAACACATATTTTGATATCATTTTTGTATAATTATTGTACTTTATTACTTCAAAATGTTTTGTTTAATTTTTACGAATTTACCGTACTGCAATTTTTATATTTTCTCCATGCAACGAAAATATGTTCTCCATAGAGACATTTTTCAGGATTTTTATATTGGCAGCGTACATCTGAAATAAATTAAACATAAGGTGCTGTTCTCTGGTGGTTTGGCGAGATAATACAATCATAAATCTTGCCAAATCGCTCAAGCTGTCCGGTATTTATATATAGTGTATTTGCTTGTAGGTAGAGACCACAATTTTTCGCAAAAAGAATTCTGCAACAGTTTGTTTCAATGCCTTATGTGTAGAGATCTTTTTTTTTTCGTGAAAAGAATTTTGCCTCACTTTGTTTCCGTGCCTTAGTGCACATCTGCAGTTCTGCTTCGTGGTCAGCGATTGGATATTTTAACTGTCACGAGCCTTGAGATTCTACCGGCAAATCACATATGTGTGGTGTTGCAGGGAAGTTTTTGTAATTGGCTCAGTCAAATGAGATACGGCTCTTCATATAGGCCCGCTGCCAATAACCATGAAGCAGAATTGCAGATGTCCACGTAAGGTACTGTAACAAACTGGGGCAAAATTATTTTCGCGAAAAAAACAGTGTCCCTACTTATGAGCACATACGAAGCTCTGCTTCATGGTTATTGGCAGAATGTATTATTGCACAGACGTAGCTCATTTGACTGTGCCAACAGGAACAAGGTTACTGCGACCCCAAACGTCTGAGTATTTCGGGTAGAACCCTAGACGCCGAGAGTTAAAAAAACAGCCAATCACTGGCCGTGAAGCAGGGCTGCATATGTGCACATAAGGCATTGAAACAAACTGTTGCATAATTCTTTTCGCGAAAAATCGTGGGCTCGAATTGTCGGCCAGCCCTTCTTTGCCCGCTATCGCGGCCGATGACAAGCCGGTCCGATAGCATACATCTCTGTACCTTCAAGTGGTTAGTGAATCGCCTACCTAGATGGTAGGAATCACAATAGCTAGGGACAAGTTGTCGCGAAAATATTTTTGCAGGGCCGGATTTAGCACTAGGTCCACTAGGCCCGGGCCTAGGGGGCAACTTTGCTAAGGGCGCGCTTTTATCGAAAAGATGATGTCAAGAATTTCACATCATTGATTTTATAAGTGTCAATATGACGACCAGTAAAAATTTTAAATGGTTGCATTTGTGTATACATTTAATAAAAAAAAAAAAGGAAAGGTTCTTGTTAACAGTAATTTTCAAGTAACAGCGTTACAGATAACGAAAATAATCGCAATGCCATTATTCTTTTTGTTTTTATGCATAGCGAGAGGACAGAGTAGAGTAATTTTTAATGTGGTGTTGGAAATGGGACAAGGGCGCAAGTTGGTAAGGAAGGGTGTTAAAGAGAATCTGCGGTGGTGCTGAAGAGTCACAGGCCTAGGACGCCTAGATGCATAAATTAATACGGCCCTGCTTACATGCGCACCTTCTGCTCTTCTTTGTAGTCAGTGATTGGCAGAGGCACGATTATTTCGTGTATTGATTCTAAGTCAGGTTGAACGTCAATAACGTATACTTCACTCCTCCTTCTGTGATTAGTAGAGACGTGCAAAATTCGCGTTATTTTCCGACAGCTGACTAGACTCCAAGTGACTATAGGTTAGTTCGACGTCTCCCGCTGGCCGATGTTGTCGTGACTTGCCGCGGAGAATGCTTACACGGTAGACAGGCCAATCTCTGTAAATATGTAACACACGTAAATTACAACACATGAAAGTTCGTGGCCACTTGAATCGCAGATTATGCTATGTTGTGTACAGGAAAGTGTAGTTTATTCTGCTACCAAATGATAACGCGAATTTTGCATGTCTCTAGTGATTAGACGAGAGAGGTTTTAACACACATTTGACGACTGCAAGCCAGTTACAAATAGGTACAGCCCATAAAAATTCACGGATTCAATGAACTGCATGTTAGAATGCAAGGTTCTGAGCATACTCAAGCCCAGACCATTTGTCCACTAGCTGCTACTCAGTGGAACAGCGGACGATGAACGAATATACGGGGCTTGAACATGTATAGGACAATGGATTCTAACATGCAGGTCATTGAATCATCGAAATATTCCGGGTCCTATAAATAGGGACACGAATTTTTAGCGAAAAGATTTTTGCCCCACTTGGTTTCAGTGCCGCATGTGCGAACCTGCAGCTCAACTTCATGGCTATTGGCAGAGTGATTTTGTGCAGAGTATAGTTATTCATTTGACATTGCCAATCCGTACACGGATAACTGCCACACATCACGTCTGTGATTTGCGGGTTTAATCTCAAGACGTTTGGTGTTACGGCATCCAATCACATGACCACAAAGCAGAGATGCAGGTGCGTACGTAAGGCACTGAAACTAAGTGATGCAAAAATCTTTCCGCGAAATTTCATGTCTCTAGTTACAAATAAGGAAACGAGTCGTGGGGACATCGCGTGCTACACGTTTGTACTGTTAGAAGCCAATGGATATTCGGCTTCAGCCGGTACACGTATAGAACTGAGAAGTCTAGGCTGTTGCCAGATGAATACGCGAAATACTCGTGCCTCTAGCGATTGGATGTTTTTAACTGTCAGCGCCTGGGCGTTGTATCCTCAGTTGACAGACGTGTGGTGTCGCTGTTAAATTTGTTCTGATTGGCACAGTCAAATGAAATACGACTCTACCACAAATAAACGCTGCAAATAACTAGAGCCCTGAAAAATTCTGGTTTTCTTTCGGGCTCAAGCTAGAATTCAAACAACAGTAAGTAAGTATCACATTTACAACTAGCCCTTGGCGTATTTGACAGCTCTGGGAAGTCGCTGAGCCAATGATAGAATGTAACGAAATGAATGCTCATGTCACTGTTTCAACGAGCAGCCAATGAGAAGCTGGCATCAGCTGTCAGTACATAGATATACTTGGAGGCTAGCCTACGGGCTAGTGAACCCGCGAATTTTTCTGGTCTCTACCAATAACCGTCAACTAGAGCTGCAGGTGTACACGTAAGGCATTGAAACGTGGTGGGGCAAAAATCTTCCCGCGACAACTTCCGGTCCCTAACAATAGCGCGGAAGACGCGACGCGAGGTGGCGCGACTTGAATAGCAAAATATGTCTATACCCTATCCATTCTAAGGTTGCAGCTGATTCATTCAAGTGAATGACAATGAAATATTTTCAGAACATTAATTACTTTAAAAATTTTGAAAAATACATGGTAACTGAGTTACGGCACAATCACAATGTGAGTAATTAAGAAAAATTTATTTCGTTAGAAATATTTATTTCTGCTGCAACATTAGAGTGAACAGAGTATACTTATCTGCGGCGAGGTTCGTGTGACGTAAGTGCGACAGAAATTAGGATACGACACGAATTCTGAATATAGAGTTTTTCTATTTTATTCGCGCCGCGGACGCAACAAGGCAGAAAACGGAATTTAATTTTACGATAGTATTTTGTTTATTATTATAGGCAAATCAAAACTTTTTTGAGCAAACGTGTAATTGTGAATATATTTTGACATTTTGCAACGGCAATGGGAATTTAAAATATGTTACAAATGAACTAAAAAAATTGACATACTCTATACACACATATGGCTGTCGTACAAATTGTAAGTATGGAGTGGCAAGAAACTATTCACTTTTTTTTGTAATTGTCTCGCTGCAATCAGACTAATATTAGCAATAAAGAGAAAATTTTTAGTGACGCATCACGCTCTTATCGTCGCGTCCACCGCGCTATTTGTGGTTGCAGCATTAGATACTTACATACGACAGAGCTATAAGGGCGACCTTGAAGCGCGCATCAAATGCCGCAGCACCACAACGGTCCAACCACTGAACTAGCGTGCAAGATTCCCGCCGATCTATTTTTACTACGGGACTTTAAGGGCTTATTCCTTAGATTTGCAGTGATTTCGAAGATGATATTTTTTATTGCTACCTAATACTCATATCAAACTTTTGCTCTACAGTTTTGACACTAATATGTCTTAATTTGTAGCTGAATTTTTTTTGTAGCAATGTACTGAACGTTTTTTAGATTTCGTCACCAAAAAACCACGTTTTTTGTCGTGAATATAAGCCAAAATGAAGCAAAATGTATATATATATATATATATATATATATATATTTTTTTTTTTTTTTTTTTTTTTTTTTTTTTTTGCTGACGAACGGTACATTAGTTTTAAAAACGCATCCACAGTATTATGCATCGTGTGACAGCGCATTGTCTCAAATTTTTTCAAAGCGTTCGGTTAAAAATATTTGTGTTATTGTCCCCAGTTTGAAAAAAAAAAAAAAAAAAACTAAGGAACAATCTCTTAAGCAGTGACCATATAATTTTACTTGTGGATCGTTTATAGCAAAGTTCAGTGTACTCTTTGAGTTTCGCATGCATCCAGTTAGTACATTTTGAAGGACTGAAGTCTGAAAAAGACCGTTTCAAGCTATGTTAGCGGGCTTGGGAACAGTGTGCATTGTGTATTAACATTGATATTCCGTCCTTGTCTGAAGTACGTTTTCTATTCTTAAATTCGCACAATGGACACATGTGGAACTGTTTCGTAAAATAAACGTGTTTTCCCGCACAGTGCAAGGTATTTGCAACGCGTGGCAGGCGGCATTCTTAAGTAAGTACATCCTAAAAAATGTTGTAAAATTTACTAAGATCTTATAAATCTTAGAAAAAAATGTGTAATTTACCAAATTCATAGGTTCGCCGGAAATTACTTATGCAAATATCAGAACCTCTGGAAAACATTCTTCTGGAATAAAGTGAATGTTTCTATTAATTGCGTGCTTTAAAAGAAAGAATTATTACTGAACTGTACACTGAATGTATACAAATAAATAAATACTGGACAGTACAGAAGTCACACTGGTCTTAGGGTAAGATGCGTAGAATCTTAGTACCACCAAATAAATTATATTTTTTTATTTTCAAAATAATTTCATGTAAACGTCCTTTATTCAATAGTTATTTGATAAATAAGTTCAGTGTTATTCATGAAGCATAATGAGCATTTTAATTTATTAATTTTTTCCTTATTGACAGTACACTTACAAGACTATTCCTTGTCATTTTACAAACATATACTTTGTATTTTCTTACAAGGACAACTATTGTAGTTTTACAAAGAATTTCTTTGGCAACTGCGTTCTCAAAGATTTTCTTTGTAAAAGTACAATTTTTGTAATAGTGTATGTCACCAAGTTTCGTCAGCATACTTTTAGTACACCGGTTGATACATTTTTTTCCCGTCTAGTCTGTGTTAGCTACGCTCCAGGATTACAGTATACATAGAAGACAACAAGAAAACTTGTTCCATCCACCTTCGCGATAAAACTGGTGCTGGTCTGAATAGCAACGATGTGCACACTGCACAGAACGCATGAGGGTTAGAACCAGTACTTTTGTCTGCGTATTTACACGGCGAAACTGATTTTGCTGTTTCCGTGACCTGAACCAGCTTTTAAGGTCGCCGCCTACCTGCGCGTTGGAGGCTCAGAAATGACGGAGACATAAGGGTGACCGTGAAACGCGCATCAAATGCCACATCGCCTCAACGAGCCAAGCTCTGAAATAGTGTGCAAGCTTTCCGCCGAACCGTTTCTACTATGAGACTTTAAGCGGTGATTATATTATTTTATTGGTGGGAAGTCTGTAGCACAGTTCAGTGCACCATACGCAGCCTGAGTTTCACATACACGCGGTTAGTATATTTTGAAGTAAGGCAGTCTGAAAAGGACGTTTTTAGCCATATTGGAGGGTTTAGAAACTGTGTTTTAATGAACACAGTGCCGTAACAATAAGGTTCCAATCTTGTCTGAAGTGTGTTCTTTTCGTACGTTCACTGTTAGAAAAAATTTCCGTGAAATTACGGAAAAGTACAGGCAAAAGATTATCCAGAAATCTTCGTAAAATATCGGCACTCAGTTTTGTTTGATAACGGAATACTCCGTAAAATTACGGACAATCCGTTTTTCCTCACAAAAATTAAAATAATTTTAATTACCAGCCCTACACTTTGTAGGAATATGAAATACTCATGTTTGTATTTTCTCAAGACCTTAACACACCGTTTAGTACCCAGTAAAATTTCTCGACTTTGCCGGGATTCGATCGTATACCGTTAAAATTACCAGGCAGACACTCTAAAAAATACACCACAGCAACAAGATAGTTATCCAGCGAGTTCCATGCAGTGGTAAAATACCAACTTTATAAGATATAATTTTGTTTTTTAAATATCCTGATTTTACAGAATTTCATCAGTATCATTATAAGAAAAATATTTTACTGTATACAAAGGAATAACTTTAAAGGCGCATACCCGCTGGCGCGAAACGCAAAGAAGAGGTGCGTTTTTTCCCCTTCAGTTGTAAGTTCCATGTAATGACATGTGTGGTCGCCCACTGCAGGATAGTCGAATAAAAGATGTGTGTGGCCTCCTCGGAACACTTCAGGAATATAATTCATCAAGTCAGTCACTTACTGGGCTGTTCGGCCCATTGCCCATGCGCGATACGAGTCCTTTGTTGTATTGCTCGTCGCTCCGCATCTCTTTTCATCGTTTCACACCAGTGTGCATGCACATTAACTCTAGGCGTCATAGTGGTAATTAATATCAGCATTTCTTAAAGAAACACAATAAAATATGCTTCGCAATTGTATGAACATATTTCCATGAATGTATGGAAGGTTGCGGTCACACATCTGTAAACTGGCAATACGGACAAACTTCCGTAAACAAAAAATTACGGAAGCAACTTCCGTACAATTACAGTACTTTTCTGTAAATATTTTCGTAAATACACGGAAATTTTTAACAGTAATTGGTACAATGGACACACGTGGAAATGTTCCGTATAAAAACCTGTTTACGAACACACTACGTCGCATTTGAAGTGTGAGGTAGGCGGCCGCCTTAATAAACAAAGACCCCTCCCTCCTCCCTCCTTGCCAAACACACACCCCACAGCTCTTCTTATATAGATTATATTAGTTTAGGTTATGTTAGGTTTCTTTAAATTAAGTTCCTGTCAGTTAAGGTTAATTCTAATAGGTAGATAGATGGTTCACGATAAAGTTAGCACTTGTGACGACCACATTTTATAGAATAATAATTTTAAAAATATTGTTTATTTTTACCTCAGATGTCAACTTTTCAGTCTGGTATCTATAAACTTTATTTGTTAATTGGTCAGCTTTGCTTGTATTAAAAAGTGGCAGGAAACTATAAATAATCTGAAAAGAAAACAGCAACTTGGGTTTTAAAAGTGCTTAAGAAAATAGGTTTTCTTATATAGAAGTGTCTGACACAGGGAAAAATTCTCGCTGTTTTCGCTAACGGGTCTAATAAAATACGAGACTGTAGTAAAATTTAATTTAACTAAACTTGGAAAAGTGGGAAGCCATTTAATTTTAAACTGAAAACGAACAAATTTCGGCATTTAAATTATCAACTTCGTGTAACTTAAAATTCACGAAAGTTCTGTGACAGCTCAGTTTACACCTCTTACTGATAACAGTGCTCAAGCGGCAGAAAATTTTCCTGTGACAAACTTCTGACATTGATTTTTAAAACTTGTACTAGAATTAACCTATATTAAGATTAAATAAGGTTAACTCTGTTATATATTAGGAATACATTAGAATTTATTATGGGCGAGTTTGGCAACTGAAAATGTCTGCAGCTAACTGCGGTGGAGTAAAGTAAGAGGTAAAGTAAAATAGAAAAGGTAGTAGATTTAACATTACGTAGGCGAAGACGAAAAGTCATTCGCTTTATATCGCTTCCTAAAAAACAAAAGCATTTAAGCTTTCAATTACATTTACAAGAAAAAATAAATAAAATTATTTCTGTCGAAAGCTTTCAAACCGAAAATGAGAACTGCTTTTACTCCTTTGCCGATACCAGTGCAACTTAGCAGCAGAAATAGTATCTTGCCAAACTAATGACGATGAGCTTTCCAGTCTGTAGAGTAATGAACTGTAGGTTAGTTTATATTAACTTAGTTTAGGTCAGATAGGCAAAGGTGGCGTGAAAAGTTAAACATAGCCGACTGAAGTACTGCATTTAAAATTGCATAATCGGTTCTTCTGCGTAATAGTAAGTACTTAGAAGCAATTGAATCCGACGTCGCCTCAACACAACTCTATGGGCCAGTGTTGAAGGTCAGGACACAGTGCAGCGAGGCACGGATGTGACGTCACCATCGTGGTGCTGCAAGCAGAAGTGGGATTTGTCGCGCGTCGTATAATAATGATGTCGTGACATTCATCCTCACTAGTCTACGTCCCACACTTCATTGCAGCCGAAGACGCTTGTGGTGGGCAAGCTGTGTCAACCGCAGTCATAACCGCTTCGAAGTGATGTGTAGTGAACACTGAGAGAAAAAATTGGTTGATTCAACCAAATATTTGTTTATATTTGTGCAACCAATGATGTAGTGATGTTTTAAACAAATATTTAGTTGACAGCTATTTTTTTGTTAAATCAACGAAGCAGTCTTGTTATTTCATAATCTCATTTAGTTTCAATAACTAAACCAGATGTTTAAAACAATAATTCATCTCTGTTGATTTAACAAAATCTGGCGTTCAACTTAATATTTGTTTGAATCAACACTACATCGTTGGTTGCACATATTCAAACAAATGTTTGGTTAACTCAACAAATACTTTTTCTCAGTGAAGATATATTGGTCAGCACATACCATCCATGTCTTTAGCGCTGGTGAGGGATAACATGATGAATGGAGCAGCACCGGAATGCGAGGAATAGAGGAAACGGAAGATCCCCGAAATAAATCCGTTGACCAGTGGCATAGTCCGGAACGATTCCCACATGCGAAAATCCAGGGACCGATTCCGCCGGAAATCGAACACGGACCGCCTTGACAGGTGCCTCGACGAAATTATTCTGATGCTGCAAACAACGACACACTGTGTGTGCGAACACAGATGAAGAAGGTGTTAAACAGCTGCAGGAATTTCCAAATGCTTGTCGCCACGCGCGGGTACCGAATCATTGTACGTTAGATCGTTATTGCGCGGAGCCAAAATATATCTGGATCTCTTTTGTTGTTTGACAGATCTGCAGATCACATAGGAAGGAGTTGTGGGTTTTCAGGAGGAAGGAGGTGGAATTTTTTTCGACTGAAGTAGTAGTTACATTGTTACAGTGTAACAAGCGAATACATATACGTCAAGTATGAGGAAAAATATTATGCATGTAAACTGTCGGTTACTAATGCACGCGATAGGTAACATTTAGATAGTTTATAAATTTTATATACGTCAGTTACTTTATTTTCTGTGTGTTTTCAAGCTTGCTCAAATACAGACCTTTTTTTATTGTTTAAATTTGCACATGAATAAGAATGTTAACGAAATTTTGCAAACAATCATTCCTAATTGTATTTTTCCTTGATGGGAGGCCAAAAATATTATTCTACATAAACTCTTTTGCCCTGTAAAACACGAAATGATGCCCTTCATCACCGTATAAAAGGCCTCTTTAACTGTGCTAGAAATAACGATGCAGCGATATTGTTCCTTTTTTTTTTTTTTTATGAAACTGCTTAACTTGCAATTCAGTGGTATATCTAACGAAAAAAAAAAAAAAAAAAAAACACTCACTTCAAACTATGTCGATATAAGCTTAAACAAATATGCAAGTTTATTATACACATGACTTTCACTCTTTCCGACTGCCGTAACGTAGGAAAATACCAACCGTATAGGAAAGGCGTACAAACAAAAATATGTATTGGACTTTTAAACATACTTCCCACGGTTAAAATGATATGGTCGCTGCTGTAAGGCAGACGCCTGGCAGGCGTTCGAACTGCATGCAGAGTGTTCGAAATTAGGTTTTTTTTTTTCAGAGACCATTAAGTTACATGCGTGCCGACGATACTTATCTATTTAAAAAAACATACTTCAGACTATTTGTGAAAATTACTTTTAAGACACTACGCACATTAGAACCACTATTGTAAAGTCCCCAAATTTGGTTAAAATCAGCTTTTTCAGACGGTTGTTTCTCAAGATACTTACACCGGACGCGTTCGAAACTGAGGTCTGCAACTACAATGGACTTTGCTGCAGTGATGCGTTCGTTAAAATGCCTAAGCCGCGGAGCGGTGTGAAGTTCTTCGACCGTTACCAGGTTCTTCGAAAACTGCTCATCGCACATGTCTGTTAAGGAACAGCATTTAAAGAACTTTACAAGTGTGTGTACCCATTAAAATTTTAGCACTACTCTTTAAATCATATTTACTAGTGACCGAAAATGGCGAAAAAAAATTGGCGGTTTGTCTTTTTTTTGTAGGTATGAAATTCTTGGCGCAGAATTTTTGAAAGATATAGGCGGGTACACGACAACTTTACCTTTAATATTACGTCATAAAATAACAAGGTCACCACTGAATGTCTCAAAGAGGCGAGATGTTGAAGTGAAGACTGCACGCCAGTTCTGTGACTTGCGCCTAGAGGCTACGGTGAGGCGAGATGCGCGTTTCGCCTCGACCTTACTGCTTCCGCACTTCCAAGATTCAAACCCTCAAAATATTTTCACCCAGGTGGGCAACTTAAATTCCTACAGTAAAACCATTACGGCGGGAACACCGCGCGCTAATTTACGACTTTGGACGTAGAGGCGATATCACAATACATTTGCCGGCCGGCGTCGCTCATAGCGCCTCATCGATTTTCGCTTCAAACACAACACGAATCTTTCACCAGGAGGCCGCTTCAAGTCCTATAGGAAAAAATAATAATAGAAAAGCACTGCACCAGTTGAGTGGTTTGCGCTAGAGATGATGGTCAGATACACTGGAAAATCGCGAAAATGTTTAAGATAGTCTCCAATAAATATTAACCGTGACACGTGTGAACTGTTTTGGGACAGATCACACACGCTGTGTGTTCAAGCTGTGCCGTTCTAACTGGGCCTGTTGAAGAGATAAACAACGCTTCAAATAAACCATAGCCAATGTCGAAATGAAACATTCATTGTTATATACATCACGTTGGAGCCTAGCAAACAGTCAACTATTCCCGCGATTTTCCAGTGTCTCTAATTATGGTATATCGCAGGAAAACTTGACTTGCTGGGTTTCAACACACGTTCAACCTACCAGAAGATTACTGTCCACCGCTTGTACGCGGAGGTGTCACCCTATTTAACTGAGTCAATAAGAATCCCACTATATAATAATTTGATGCCTATTATTGGTTTGCAGACGGCTACTTTGTGGCAGACGAATGTCACGCAATCATACATGTCACATGAAACTACGGTGTGTTCAAGGTCATGTTAGTACAAAAAAATTTAGCGATATTCCATCATCTCTAATGATAGCCCATTTCATACATCAGTTACCGGTATCCTAGGGCTCAATCTTTTTTGTGTCTCACAAACATAAGGGAGCCATCTTAAGGGGGAGAGGTAACAATGTTATTGTATTTTCAGTTTTTAAGCCAAATTGTATTATCAAAATTTTCTCTTCGACAAAGCGTACGATATATTCTTAGTAAACTGCCTGACATAAGTAATAATGGAATCGTTCATTAATTTTTCATGCAGAACCATTGCAAGAGAATTATAGGCTAACTTGCAAGAATTATCTTGCAATGATTCTGCAATCCTGCATGACAAATTAATGAAAGATTATATTAATATTTATGTCAAGCAGTTTACCAAGAATGTATCTTATGCTTCGTCAAAGAGAAAAGTTTAGATAGTATAAATTGAATAAGTGATATGGCTCAAATATTGAAAATACAATAAAATTGTCTAACACTCCATCTTAATGCATTACATGTCTGAACTTTAAATATATAGCGTTTGATGTCTATTGTGATCCACAATGCTATACGTCTGTCCTCACGCATTGTTATGATTGATTAGCAAGAACCTCGCCTGGAGGACGGGCTAGCGACGACGGCAGTGCAATCAGGTCAGTAGTTACACAAGACAAGGGCCTCAGCGATTCTCCCCACCGGCACTGAAGTGTGTCAATATAACGTAATGTATCGGGGGAATCGAGGTCTGTCTCCTTCAAGCCTTCCAGCCGTTACCACCTCGCCAGGATGGTCCTGGGCCGAGACCCACGACGTGCCGCCGTCCGTCGATAGCCGACACAATCATCATAAGCCTCCGGCATCATGCTAACGGTGAGGTCTAAGGTGTCCAAAGGGTCACCCATCATAGAGTAGATCAACATAAATATTTAAACAGCCGCTCCCCTCCTATCTTAATTATGTAGTACAACCATTATTAAAGTAATACAAATACCATAACAATATTCAGAAAAAAGGCCTTAAAACGCGAAGAAAGAGCAAACAACAAATAAATACTAGCAAAATGTTTATGAATTTTTGTTAAAAACATTTGTAACCTGTAATTAGAAAAAAAAACTATGTATTTCGCTTGGAAAATGTATCATTCATATTACAAAAATACGTATTTTAGAATCACTTAAAAGTATACATAAAATATAACTGACATAAAACGTAATTTATATAGAATGTAGTAGTAGCTAGTAGTCAAAAAGTAAAATTTTGTAAATAACACTGCGATTAATACTACCAGTTAATGTCATCACACATTTGTTAAAAGAAAATGATAATAGTTACATAATGTTATTTAGTGTTAAGTCAGTGTAAGTTCCTTGCAATCCTATCCATTAGATTGAAATTTAGGAGGAATGGTGCACCAAAATTTTAACGTTTCTAGAAATGAATTTTCACAGTTACAGTAATAGTTAATGTACTCCTAAATTTCAAACTATTCCGTCTCAATCCACGCCCTAAAACCTTATCATGGCCATTAGATACAGTTAATACGCCGATCTGTAAATTTAGACTGTAGTAAACTGTGATAACCTTGTTACATTTTTCAACAAAATTTAATACTCTTTGTGCGAGGGGAGCGTAAATTATATTCAAATTTTTCTTAAATATTTTAATGTAATTTGTATGCAATTTAATTTCAATTATTCTGTTAACTAAACTAAATGTTACTATGCAAGCTAGCTAGACCCACCAATACATGGAAATTCATAACACTTACCGACAAGAAAAGGCTGCGCGTATCGCGAGACCTACACTCGTAGCAGTCTGCCACGTTCGCGAAAGAAGATATGCACGTCATAGCTATAACTCAAGGCCACTCATCAAACCTTCACCTTCAGCAGTACAACAAAGCTCGGCGCTGACCGAATGCAAACTGCAGAATTGCAAGAGACGAATGCAGATCTTTTACCTTTAGCTGTCCGTCTGTCATAGTTTTTCATTCACTATAATTTTTTCCTTTCCGTCTGAAGAAGCAACCGTATTCCATATCCTACTGCCACAATACTGCCAAAGCACATGCTGAACCATATACAGGATGGTTGCTATCTCAAGATCCTACCAACCCTTATGATACGGGGACGTATCATTTTGGTAACTTTGGAGGCAATGTTAAGATTAGCAATAGCCTTGCCTGGAGCACGGGCTACCGACGACGGCAATGCAATCAGGTCAGGGGTTGCACAAGACAAGGGCCTCAGCGATTCTCCCCACAGGCACTGAAGTGTGTCAACATAACGTAATGTATCCGGGGAATCGAGGTCTGTCTCCTTCAAGCCTTCCAGCCGCCACCACCTCGCCAGGATGGTCCTGGGTCGAGACCCACGACGTGCCGCCGTCCGTCGATAGCCGAAACAATCATCATCAGCCTCCGGCATCGTGCTAACGGTGAGGTCTAAGGAGTCCAAAGGGTCACCCATCATAGAGTAGATAAACATAAATATTTAAACAGCCGCTCCCCTCCTATCTTAATTATGTAGTACAACCGTGTAGTATTTGTAGCTAACTTGTGTAGAGTAAAGCCACCGTAATTATATGAATATATATTTCATTTAATCGTAACCTTCACCCTTATCTTAACCACATACTAGTTTCAGTATAAAGTACCAACCTCTGGCTACAGCCACCCAACACGATAAATAATATGTAAAACCTAGTAAAATAACAGTTTTATAACAGCACGTTTATGTAATGAGACCTGTTGGCTTCCTACACGCTGTTTGGCCCCTCTCCGACACAGTGAAGCGTCACTGCGCTAGAATTTTTTCCCCCAGTTCGAAATCCAATGCTCTCAATTTCAATTTCTCGGAACCCCAATATGTTGTAACCTGTACGCACAGTTGTTATTTTCTTCGATACGGCATTATCTCGTACGTTTATCTGTGTTGCCTCATGTTGCTGCACTTCTCGCACGAACAACTAATTACATTATAATGCTACCTTGTTTATACATTTCCTCAATGTATGGTTCCTTAGACGCTGTCTTTTGGTGTTGTAAATTTAATGGCCAACAGTGTAGACTAAGGGCCGTATCTATAAACGGCTTTCGAATGACAACCAACTGCTATCCCCATAGAGAAAGCTTTGGTGAGCAGTTGGTTGTCATTAGAAAGAGGTCTATAGTTTCGGCCCTAATACTCGTTTTGAGAACACTGGTTCTTCAAATTGTACATTGTATTTGGGATAATGGATCACGGATAGTTTACTGAAGCCAGATACCAACCAACCGAAATATGCAGTTTTCCTGTGTAGTACGGTGACGTCTTATGTATAACGAATTACAGAAAGTTGTTTACTCCAAAGCACCGAATTTCATCCGTTGTGACCAATAAGACTGAAATGTTGACAACCCCCCTGTGTAAAGAGTTTGGTCAGAACCTTCAGTCGAATTGCAATTTGCGATTCCACGAAGTTACATATTGTGATAAACAATGTTAAATAGCAAGTTAATGTTCGTCTCATAATCAGGAAAGGAGTTTAAAAATGTCCGTGTATGTCGGGTGTAGAATTAAAGTTGAGTAAGTGAAACAACCCACAAAGGATGCATCAGATCCAAAAACGTTCCAAAGAACATGTGTTAGTTAGGAAGAAGGTCAACCAATGATCACAAGTGTAAACCCCCCACCCCCCTCCGTTTAGGAGTTGGGGCGGTGGAAATTTAAAAATATTAAATAGGAACCCACATATTCTGCTGCAAATTTTGATTGTACGATAAAAATATGTATGTTTTCTCCAAGTGGTTGCCTTAATTTCTTACATTGCTATGTAATCATGTAATCGCTAAAAAATGAGTTTGTTACTAATTCCTCACGTGGGATTTAAATATTAAACTAAGCATGTTGCTATTTGCAGAAACCTAGTAGGTTATAACAATTGATTTAAACATCCCCATTCCTTGGGGGTGGAACGGAAACGGTGGGGGATACGCAAATATGTAATAGGAGTACCCCACATTTAAAGTGCCAAATAAGTAGATGTTACACGTACCGGTAGGTTGTAATTAAAACAATGTTTTCATTCTTGATAGTGTTGATTTATTCCAAGAAAATAATGTAAGAAATACCTATAAACAATGACGTGGACACGGTAGGTTTGTGTTTCCTCAGGGTGCCTGTTCGAGGCGAGTCCCCTTGCCCCTCACCAGCATGTAATGAAATGTAAATACCCCAGCACATGTGGGTAATGAAATATGATCGTCTTGGAGGGGATCATCCAATGATATCAAACTTGTCGATTTATGTAAGGCAAGAAATCTTAATTGGAAAATCCAATTAAATTTGTTGTTGAAGGCAAAGTATCGTTTAACATAACAAATGAGGATAATGCCTGCAGCACTACTCTGGCTGTACGGTTAAATACGGCTTATAAAATCAGTGATAACTCATACAACTCGCTTAACGTTCAGACCGGGAACTGAAAACATCACCTACAGTTTCATATTATGTCACTAGTTTTATGCCTTGTACATTTTCCCGTCATTCCTTGAAAAAAATCGTGCGAGCTGTCAAATGAATCGTGCAACGGCAGAAGAAAAGTAGAAGAAAAAACTAAAATGATTCTGAATTACGGTGACTGTATAAGAAATATTGATGACGCTATATGTGTGTGTACACACATACAAGTATACATATACAGGATGAGTCAAGACGGAATGTGTTAATGTATTTTCAGTGCGTATCTAACTTAATGTGAATATAGTGGGAGTAATACTACTCTGAAAATAGACTTTCAAACTACATTTTAATTAAAATTTCAAAAGAAACTTGACATTAAATAACGAAACATTGTTCAGTGTCTTATGAAAGTCTTAACTTCATTTTAAGTAATTGTAATATCATTGGCCCATCATTGTTCAAATGGGTCACGCCACTTTAATTCATGTTGTACTTCAGAACACAAAAGAGGCTGGGAATATTAATAAAAATGGTTGTCTTGTCAAAAGTTGATAGAGTTAGACGTTTCCGAGAAAATCATGTGTAACACTATTACATTTATTATAACGCCTGGAACATATGCAGGCATTGTTACTTCCCTGCAAGGCGTATAACCAAGCTAACAGGCGTATTGCAATGACGTGATTTCGACGGAATTATCATTGTGAGTAGTAAAAATTGCTCCAGTACTTTAATAAATTTGCTAATGAATCATTACTGCAGATAATAAATATTGTACTTTTATAAAACAGTTTGTTTACTTGTCTGTCTGTTTGTGTGTATTCTATGGTTTTTTTGTGGCACACCATTTGCTGCAATGGCGCATCTCCATGAAACGTTGACGTTCGGTTTCGAATAATGGGAACAAACATATTAGCCCATACGTTATTAAAGACACTTTGGATGGAAACCAATATTACAACGTCCTGGAACATGAAATATCTCCACTACTTGAGAGTCTAGACTTGCCAGACGTAGACTAAAAATCAGTGTTCCGTATTTCCATCGTACGGGACATTAATAATTCCGTATTTAATATTGTGTGGTAGAATGTTTACTTGTCATCTGTATGCGACGGGGCGGCCGTGCAATGCTCTGCACCAGGTTAGACAGGGATACAGTACATAGCAGCAGCTAACAGTAACAGAAATTATCGTGCCCGTAGATAGCAGCAGCTTACAGTAACGAATACACCATACCAATATCACGCCGAAAGATAGCAGCAGTCGGTCCACTGATGATATATAGTAACTGTACATCGGATTGATAAATAAGGGTGTTAGTACTGTTCGTATCAGTTTTTTTTTTGCGCCGTTTACTAACGTGGTGTGTTATCTTCAAACATTATGAGTAACTCTCCACGACTCCACCGAAGAAAAGAAAGCAACTTTCTGTTTATCAAACAAAGTGGGAACAAGACGAAAACTATTCGTGGATATCACCTGTAAAAAGTAACACTTTCAAGGCGTAAGTGAGTAAGTTGGATTCACACATTGTTAAATTCTCTGACTCTGAAGATGTTGTTAATGCTTTCAAGTTGTATGAAATGTATCCCCAATTTAATTTTGACAATTTTTATGAAGAGTTTTGGGTTTTCAGAGATTCCTTAAAAATGCTAAATAACAAAAAATTTGAATTTTTCGAACAAAAATGGTTACAATTTTTCACTGACAATGTTTCATTGGATATCCCAAACATGACCGTATTAATTTCATATATCTTAAGTACTCCTGGTTCAAATGCTTTCGTTTAGCGGGTGTTCTCAAATTTAAATAAGAAATGGAATAATGAAAGGAGTAAATGTTCTCTGAATCTGATTAAGAGTGAAATTCAGATTTCATTGAATTATAGCATGACTTGTCAGGAGTTTTATGACCTATGTAAAGACGTTGTAGATTTCTTGATAAATGCAAAGAAAAGTTGTAAATATGATACTTATGCTGCAACTTAAATTACAAATTAGTAATTTAAAAATGTGTGTATAATATTTATGTTACATTACTTTATGAAGCAAATAAAATATATTGATTTTGTTTTTGCTATAAAATGACTTAAGCACAGTATTTTATGTACCAATTTCTCAATTATGACTTTTGACCTCCTGTGCTGCAAAGTGTCCCTTATCAATGTTCTGAAAATCTGGCAAGTCTACTTGAGACGTGGACTTTCAACAAACTACGTGGTTTCAGCATGATGGTTGCCTAGCACATTATGCACGTGTAGCACTTTATGTATTAGATTGTACACTTTGAACGGTCGATGGATCGAGAAATGTAGTCCAGTTCATTTGCTTGCTAGACCGACAGGATTTGACATAGTCTAATTTATTTTTGCACGGTTATATGAAAAATAACAATTATCAACACATGTCAACAAATATGATAGAGTGAATAAGAAACTCTTACACTCAAATTCCAGCAGATACATTGTTGTCCTGTGTACAGTTAATCCAAACGCGAATCAACGAGAGCAACGAATGTGATGTCCAAACTGTCGTACACGCAGTCTATATGAATAGTGAGAGGCAAGAGGACTCGCCTCAAAAAAGCACCCTGATGGAAAGATGAACGGGGTTTAATTATACCAAACACCCCAACGGTAAGATACAAGGTGATCCACATAAAAAAAGCGCTCCGATGGTGAGACGCATGAGGATTCGCCTGAAGCAAGCTCACCGAAGGTGATAGGCAAAAGGACTCACCTTAAACCGGCATCTGCAAAGGAACACAAACCTACTCAATCCACGTCGTTGTTCTTAGGTAATGCTCAGTATTTTCTTAAAGTAAATTAATTACATTTATTAAGATTGACGTAACTGTTTCAATTAAAACATAACAGAAAATGCTAAGTATTTTTTTTCCGGTAATTTAAACCGTAGGTTGTTCGCGATAAATTGAACATTCTCGTTTAAAATAATTATTTAAAAAAATAGATAATTACAACGTCGAACATTTACTTTTGAGTACAGTACAGTCTATATAGACTTCGATGCATTGCTTTCTTTTTGGGTTGTTCCACTGCCTCAAAATAATTTGTCCACCAGGTATACGTCTGTTACTTTCCCAGATCCTAAAACGTTATATTTGAACCTGCATCATCAGGTAAATGCGAGGATTATAGCACATACAATTTACATTCGGAAACTTTAGTTGACACTGTTCTTTCAGGTACTGTGGCAAATATAAATTGATTTCCGCAACGTTGTTTGTTTACTTGTCTGTTTGTTTAAGTGTATTATCTGGTTTTCTGTGACACACCATTTGCTGCAATTACATTATGACCAAAATACTGCTTTAGTCTGTGACAAGAACAGTTGAATGCGCACATTTCTTTATGATACTAAGATACGCTTTAATATTTCAGTTGCTTTAGGCTCAAGAACTATATTATAAAAACAGCAGAAAGTTGTGGAAGGCGTAATTTTATTCCGGTTTAAAGCTGAATAACACTTAAAACCCACCTAAATCCACATCGGTAAAAATTGTACAGGATGCTTCAAACGTATGTGATCATAATATTGTATCAGGCTCAAGAACTATATTATACAAAACAGCAGGAAGCTGCGGAAGGTGTCATTTTATTAGGATTTCCATGCTGACTAACATAAACAAACACCACTCAAATCCATATCGGCGAAAATCGTACAGGATGCTTCAAAAGTATGTAATAATTATATTATAACAGGCTCAAGAACTATATTATACATAAACAGCAGGAAGCTAAGGAAAGTGTCAATGTATTCAGTTTTCAACTCTAAGTAATATATTGAACCCTCACCTAAAATCCACAATGGGGAAAATTGTACAGGGGTTAGCAAAACATGGTACTGTAGCAATCTCACGTGATCTATTCATAAAAGGTATAATAAGTAGCAGGAAGCAGGATGCTGATAAAGGTGTCTTTTGTTAAGTTTATAAAGCCGTTGTCTAAAAATCGGTGTAGTACAATTGCATATGCTTACATGCAAGTTTGGATGATAATAGTGTTGGTTGAAGATTGCGCGTTTTTTTTATATAATATATACTATTATCAATGTGAAATAAAAGTTTAGTTTTTATTTGTTTCAGGCAGAGTTTCTTAAGTGATCGAATGGCTGTCACTTCGGAAACTAGCTTGCATCCAGACACAAATATGGACAGGCTTACAGATGTATCCAGCATCCTGTGATGGAGGTACTGAATCTAGCAAAGGTATACTTGTAACTGTTGGTCAAAAGGGACTGCAATCTCTCGAAAAATACTGTGGCATAAGGGAGGATGCGAGACTTAGAAAGTTAGTTACTTCAGCAAATCATATACAAATCGCTCTGAAAGCTCACGAGAATAGCAGACGGGATTACACTCATTCCCGGCACTTTAAACGGCGTGGGTACGAATCACGTAGTCCGAACACCCCTCTCAAGAAAAAACTGCGTTCAGAGACAACGTTTTTAAACTGGAAAACATATTGCTCTAATGTTGTGAAGAAGTTAGTGATAGCCGGCACCCAGACCGTCATAAACATTATATGGCATCAATACTTCCTTTTCGTGATCGTATATTGTAAACTTGCAAAGAGAGGAAAGATAAATAGGGCATAGAAGTGTCTGGCCGAATTAATCAGAGTGCAGATCTAGTAGCAGCTGCTATGAACGTTTCGTAGCAAAAATAAACTAAGAATTTCAGTCAGATTCAAGAAATGCAGTTGAGCACGAAAATCAGACCCCAGTATCATGGAAATCCCCTATACGGCCAGAAGATAAAAATAAATTAAGCAAGTGTTTGATGAATTATGTGAATGGATGAAAACAGGTGCTGATTGGCAATGCATCAGCTTAGAATAACTCCACACGTGTATGCTGACATCGCCGGCCGTCGGTCAGTATACTCTGTAAAATTCTTCGACAGAAACTATAAGATTGTTATAAAGATCACATTTTCTTCTCTTCATTTTCAGGAAAAGCAGATGTTGAATGCCTTAGGAACATGGTCCATTATTTAGTCAATGAGGAATGGTATCGTGAAAGAATAGGTAATAAGGAAAAAGAAAACGAACGCACATGGACAACAGCTGCAAAGTTAATTTTATCAGAGATTCGGGAAAATAAATTCACAATGACAGAATACCCAACTATAGAAGAGATTGAAAATGTAGACGATGGTACAATGTGGTTACCAAAATCATTGAGACTGTTAATGAGCAAATTTACACCACATGTGAAAAAGCAAGTAGCAAATTGGACAAGTATTGTTGTATGCTAGTAGACGAAAATCTGTTGTCCCACCTTTCCTTTTTGGTCATGGAGTTGAAATGGACCACATGAATGGTTCAAAATGGTTAGTACAAGAACTGTACAAGCTCTAATTTTTTATCCCATACAGCGAAGTTTTACGATATAAACAGTCAGTAATGAAATTAAATACAGAAGACTATTCTCAAACAATTTGTTCCTTGTCAGTTCACGCAGTAGTTAGCTGATAATGTGGACCATAATGTGAATACTCTAGATAGAAAAAAAACACGTTTCATGGTATGGGAATAATGGCTACATCCGTTAACACAATGAACAAAACTGATAAATAAGTAGCTATACAAAGACTGCAGAAACGATTGCCAGCTACAGGCGTTAGTAGCTACTTGAATATTCCAAGCAGTACTTCGGCTATGAAATCTCTCAAACTTAAGCCCTTGCTGCAGCTACAGACTCCTCATGTACTAACACCAAGTATTAATCTTCATCTTGTTTGACATGCTAGTTGGTTCTTTCACGATACACATCATCCAAGGCCTAACTGGTCTGAAAACATGCAGAGTGTGTGTCACGGAAAATCTGCAACTAAAACGGATATCCATTTACTTCCCATTATTGACTTGAACCCTTCGGATGAAACCTGTATGTACTCTACTCTCTTGTGTGTTTAAAACAAAGCAAGAAAGCGAATAACTTAATGTATTCCATTTGATCAGCCTCTATGGATAAAGGCTCAGGAAATAATTTTTACAAAAAAATGAATATAGTATTCAGGCTTGGGTTTTTCGTTTTCTCGTGAGTTTTTTGGGTAGTGTTGGGACAGTAATGGGATCTTCTGGTCCACAGGAAATATTTGAGGTTGTATATGTAACAAATTCTGTAATGCACATACTCACTGGCAAAGCATACTCAAAAGCTCTTCGTGCACATTTCCTCACCGAGGCTACGCTTATGAATAGTATCATCAAGAAATTGGTCTCAGGAGTAATTTCCCAAGCAAGACATGTGCAGGCAGAATCGAGTGGCCGCATTCGTGATGCATGTTCTGACTGTCTAGAAGAAATTGATGGATCAAGTACAATTTCAAGAGGCCAATAAAAATGACGTGTATGACATGACAAATCATGAATATGTATACTCAATTCTGAATGTAGCTAACGAAACTTGAGGTAATGTAAATGAAATTTTATACGAAACTTACCTTCCGAATTACAAGATGTGGAAGAACTGCAGAAACTGTGTGAAAAAGTATACTACAAGGACTTTCAAAGTGAATGTTTTGAAAATTCCAGGCATTTAGTAAAACTAAAGAAAGTAATCGATGATTTGTCCGCTCATCTGAGTAACACATCTAGGACAGCAAAATTGTGGATACGATATCTCTCGCACATCGACATTATTAAACTTTTTATTCGTGCCGAGTGAATGGGAAACCGGCATCGACACATACTTTCTTTACCACGCAATTTTAAATATGTTTGCGGCTACACAATAACTACGCAAAATGTAGTCGTATGTGTCGTCAGATTATGAATGACCTGCCTAAAGCTACCCATAGCTTTACCAACAGTTTATGTTGAATGGCTATCATACAGTTCGCAGATAAGATAGATTATGGGCTGGCATTTGGACTGACTTAACTATCGAACATTTCTTGACGAAATCCATCAAAAGTAGATGAGGCTTGACAAGAGGAAGAGGCATTTCTGAGACATCTTGATTAACTTGCACGCTGGTGCTAGCATTCACAACGCAACGACCTCATTCACATGAGTGAAACATGAATCCTCAGGACAGCACGTTGAACCAAACTCAAGATGCCAAAGATTTGTTTTACTTGGGTCGAAACTCACAACCCATTTTCAGTTGCCGATTTAAGGCTGAGGAACATTGCTACAGAAATTGCTGCAAAAGAAAATGATAGTGTAAACTGTAATGATGCAGAGATGGTGGGATTTGCGAGTTATGAAACACTAGATGATGTGAGTGTATCAGCAGTGTCTATCAGAAAGAAAAACCAAGTAAAAACTTTAGCACAAGTAACGAACATTGTAAAAGTTGATGGTTCTTCTTTTCAAGTGAATCCGACAATACTTTTCACCAGACTGCTTGCTGCAATTTGTAGGGAAAATGGCATGAACAATATTATAGCTATGAGCTCACAGTCATTTCAACATCATTTTTCAAAGATATGTTCGTGAGGAAACCAGACAAGCCATTGAAATGACAAAAGACGAATTTCCTAATATAACCATTCCTGTTAATGACAACAAATATGTGACTGACGGTGGTGCATTATTGCACAAAGTACAGTGGAATAGAACATGCGGTATCAGAGACATTGTTCGGCAGTATCCGATGTATGAGCAGCATATGTATGGCTTGTACATTATTATCGTTTTTGGTGCCTACGAAGTATCATCACCAAAAGACCATGAACACTTGAGACGTGCAGGACATGTACATACAATCTGCAGATGTAATTTTTAATGATTGCAGTATAGTATCTATTTCTCAAGATGCGTTCCTGGCAAATTCTACGAACAAAAGCAGGTCTATTGATTTGTTCTCTTCTAGCCTCATTGCTGATGGACACATACAGTAGTTTATCAATAAAATTAAGATGCCGATTGTGAAATAGAAGCACATGCTGTTCAAACAGCTTCCTTGCAAAAATACAGAAGTATAACGATTGTTGCCGACAACACAGATGTCTTTGTTCTGCTGATTTATCATTATGAGAATCACATGGTTGATTGCGTATTGCAAACGGGACTCACGACAGCGTAAAAATCAGTCTAATCTTCTCAACGTCCGTGCCTTAAAAGATAAACTTGGTAGAAAAATAACGGCGCTTTTTCTCAGAGTGCTATAACAGGATGCGACACTACATTTGCTATTTTTGGAACAGAAAAATGTTCGCTGCAAATAAACCAAACAAATGTGCACTGAATTCACTGTAGCTAATTTTAGTAAGGATGTAATATTTTCCAATGGCCAGAAATTACTTTTGATTTTGTACAACTGTGCCGCAGCAAAGTCTTTCAATAAACTGCGATTCTAAATGTATACGAAAATTTTAGCCACTACATCTCTAATACAACCTTCTCGGTTTCCACCAACATAAAGAGCTTCATACTTCCACATTTTGAGGTCGTATTTGAAGGTACACCAATGGAAGACATTAATTTATGAAGTCTTGGAAACTGTCGAATGGGGACGGAAAACTGAACATGGTAATTTGGCACTTGTATATACTGATCGGGACCCGGCACCTACAGACCTACACACGATAGTTCGCTGCAAATGCAAATCATCTTCAATGCATTCCTGCACACGTCTATATGAACTTGCAAGAAGAATGGCATTAAATATTTTGCCTCCTGTTGTGACTACAACAGTGTAGGTTGTAAAAATAGAGCTACGTACGAACACAGTGAAACAGAAAGTGACGTTGACCTAGATATTGTATGCTAAATTGTTGCACACAAACATTTCGTGGTGTTGAGGTTAAAAATAAAAGCATAAAATAGTTAAATTCTAAGACTCTTAAAATCTTTACCATTTTATAGCCAACCGAAATGCACCGGGGCAGTGAAATGACAAACAGACGTCATAGAATAGCTATTAATACGTAAATACAGTTACTACGTTTATAATAGAATAATAAGACATCTTTTATAATTTCTTGCTGTTCTCCTCTCACATTTTTTACCCGACTATAATAAAATAATTCCATAATTTACACACACCTAAAACAGTTACATGACTGTAGGATCTGGTAGATTTTGAATAAGTTGTGAATATTAAAAAAAATAATTAATAAAACAATTATACATTTTCTAGCTTCCCGCTATGTTTTATTTTCTTTCTAACATAGATATTTGGGCCAGCTTCAATATAATTATTCCCTACTTGACAAGTACGGTAGTTTTTCACCTATGTGGATTTGGGTGGGGTTTAAGTATGTTATTCAACTTTGAAAACTGAATAAAATGACACCTCCAGCAGCTTCCTACTGTTTTTATAATATAGTTCTTGAGCCTGCTACAATATTATGACTCCATACTTTTGAAGCATCCTGTACAGTATTCACCGACGTGGATTTGGGTGGGGTTTAAGTTTCTTATTCAGTTTTGAAAACTTAATAAAATGACTCCTTCTGCAGCCTCCTACTGTTTTTATAGTATAGTTCTTGAGCCTGATACAATATTGACTCCATGCTTTTGAAGCATCCTGTAGAGTATTCACCGATGTGGATTTGGGTAGGGTTTAAGTTTCTTATTCAGTTTTGAAAACTTAATAAAATGACACCTTCCGCAGCTTCCTACTGTTTTTTATAATATAGTTCTTGAGCCTGCTACAATATTATTACTCCCTGCTTTTGAAGCATCCTGTACAGTATTCACCAATGTGGATTTGGGTGGGGTTTAAGTTTCTTATTCAGTTTTGAAAACTTAATAAAATGACACCTTCCGCAGCTTCCTGCTGTTTTTATAATATAGTTTTTGAGCCTGATATAATGTTATGAATCAATACATTTGAAGCATCGTGTAAACTTTTTAACTATGTGGATTTAGGTGGATTTTAAGTATGTAACTCAGCTTTAAAAACTGAACCAAATGAGGCCTTTCCCAGCTTGATCGAGATTTTTCATATCGTAATGCCATTGAGCGACTGCATTAAGTGGCCGGAAGGGGAAAGGCAGTTGAAATGAGTGGAGCTGATGCCACTAAACTTTAAAACGCAATGTTTACAGACCGGAAAAAATTCGTGGGTTCACTGACCTTTAGGCTAACCTGCAAGAATGTCTGTGTATTGAAGCTACACATGATTGAGAATGAATTTATTTTCGTCTTTATTATTGACCGAGCACCTTCCAGAGGCGTCTGGTAAGTCAAGGGCCAATTTCGAAAGTGACATGATGCTGTTGTTTGAAATTTAGCTAGCCCGCAAAATAAAAAGCGAATTTTCATGTCTATAGTAACGTTCGATCCACATGTTGTAGCGCTTGATTGTTTGTTGTCAAGTGTGACTGGTTAACCAGATAAGATAGTAGAGGATACTGACAGGCGTGGCCATTAGATGCGGCACTATCTCTCACGGATACTCGACAAATTTCATCACCGACAGAGGCGGCTTTGATAGATATAAACTGATGGGTATTAAGAGAAGGCCCTGGACCTCAAGTTACTAGCTGACGGTTTGTCTGGCGTCCTCAGTTTACAAGTTGTACTGTATTGAATTACAATACGATTTATAACTCTTTAACTGATGAAGTGCAAATTTGGGTTTCTGACCATACATAGCCTTGAATGGTTACCCGACGTGTGGCTTATACTCAATAATTAACTCGTAGGAATTGAAAAGTTTTAGCAGCGAAGAGAGATGACAACCCCAGCTATTATCTGCAGCATTTCTGACGTTAAGAAAATGTTTTGATATAAGGTTACTTGAGCTTCTTTGCTACACCGACGAGACTATATCCACTGACATCGTAGATCCTCGGACGTAACTGCTAACATGAAATGTACGAAATTATGTTAATTTAACACCGGAAATTCTTTAACACTTCTACAGTGTATTTACATTTATTATTTTAAAAATAATTGCATTTTGTTTTGCTATAATGATAGATCTCCCGTTATTTATGATTTATTTCTTTTGTTTGAAATGCTGCAATACAGTGTTTCAGGCACTTAAAAAAAAGTAATGTGATTTTCACGATTTTCATTTGTGTGAAGTAAAGACCAGCGTAGGCCTCCCGTTTTCAGTCTTACAAATCGAGGAGGTATTTTGGGGTTACTCACTCTAAAGTAGTCATTTATTGCCATTCTGATGTGTCCAAAATCCAATTTCTAGCAAGTGCGTTATTTTTTAAAAAAGTTTAACGTTTCGCGTAAAAAAATGTTTAATACGCTACAACACCGTTGTACCGTTCATATACGCCACGTATTAAGGCCTCTTCTATTTGAATGCAACTATCTCAGGCACGACTCCAGTAATATTTGCATATTTTGAATGCTCTCAGTCTAATTATACAAATAAACAAATCTGTCCACTTTACCGTCAACAAACAGAAGTGTCCCATAGATCCTAATACAAG
>PNEQ01031263.1:27561-40120 GCA_003012365.1 Medauroidea extradentata
AAAAAAAAAAAAAAAACATCTTGATAACGGCAGCTTAAAAAAAATGTATCAAAAAATAGGTCCATTCGTTTAGGAGCTACGATGTCACAGACAGACACATAGATATACACGTTAAACTATGTCACCCCTCTTTTTACATCGGTGGTTAACAAATGTCCTGTAGTTCCAAATATCTAGGATTCATAGTTTACAATGAAATTGAAAACAATGAGTATGTGCTGAATTCAGTGCATCGTTGCTAAGCAACACTTCCTGAAATAAATTGTTAAAAACTAGAAAGAGCTCATTATCCTTCAAACAGCTGAACAGATTTCCTTGAATCATAGCTAAGAACAATATCGGTCACGTCAGCTATCAAACAAAACAACCGCATCAAAATCCATCCAGAGCTACGATGCAACAGACAGACACACAGATACACACAGACACTTCAAACTTATAACACCTCTCTTTTTGCGTTCGGGGTTAAAAACAGTGAAGCTAAGTGTTTTTACACCAGACAATATGTATCGTTAATTGTAGGCCTGTAGATTGATAACCCCTCCTTTTAATCAAAACTATGCCATTGCATAATGTAGATTAGTTCCAAAGAATACATATATTAAATTATTTTTAGTAAATTTGATGATAACAACAGGTGACTGTAGATTTATGTCCAATAGACATGAACCTATATTCCAACTTTAAAGATGTGTCCAGTCCTTAGGAGTCGCTTTAGCCCAGTAAATTTATCTTTCTGTGTTTAATACGCAACCGAAGGTTGTCGGAAAATTTAAAACGTACATAAATAAGGATTACTATTAATTACCGAATTCGAGGGTAGTTTTTTTGCAGCTACGGCGAGCAACGCTTGTGGTTCATAAGCTTGCTGCCATAAGTGCACGTAAGTAGAAGGAAACATTTTTAATATGTCTTGTAAACTTGTTAGACTTAAATTTTTTCGCTCAGAAGGAAATTATTAAATTGGACTTATTTACTTCTTTTGACAGGGTTATAAGTTTTTCTCTCTCGAAATTACAATTATTCTACTTACTCTCTAAATAACGGGAACAGGACCCATAATTTGCTCAAATAACTTAAATAATTAAACATGTAAGTAGAGATAACTAGTGGATCAGCCCGTGGCCTATAAGAAACGAAAAACCTTCAAAATGAATATAAATTGATTATTTATGAAGTATTCACAGCTACACCGTGAAATTAAAGGATTTGTTTTGCTTATTGATTTGAAACCTCTCAGAACTGGGCTTTAAAAGGTACATTAGGATAAAGTTATGTCAAGTAGGCTAAAGCCAGAATAAAGGAAATGTTTATGTATTTTTGGAATGAAAGAAGACTGAACATCATTTTTTTTTCGAACATTAGTTGTTTACAGATTGTAAATATAATTATAACATATGAGAATGACCTATATTTGATGTATTAAAGTATTTATTACCATTTAACAGTATCAAAAACTGAGCTGCATAAAACCAAAGCAATGTACAACCTTTTGAAAATCCATTTTACAAAACAAATATGACTTATCTTACCAAACATATGGAATAAATTATCTGCATTGACCATGGTAATTACACATCTTGTCTTTGGGTTAGTGGATTTAATCGAGTCTTCATAACTTCTTATATTTGGGCCCAAAACTACAGTTTACTCTTAGTTCTCGCCGAAATGAATGGAATAATATCTTACGAGATATTCTGGGTAATTACTACGAGCGTCTGCGATGCCATTAGAGTAAGTAACATTTTTAAAGATCGTTCGAGATATAGTGAGCACTTAAATACGACCCGCTAAATTTCTATTTTCAGCCAATTCGTATCTTCCCGCACGTAAAGACTAACGACGGGAAATGTCTAACCTCTCATTCAACACAAGTTTGGTCTACAAAACATGAGCAATTGCGTATGTCAGCAAACCAATGCATTCTTACTGTAAACTCCCATTGCAACACACATTTAAAAATCTTAGAACCCTTTGTATAACATGAATTCAATAGACTTTTGACTTCCACACATTTCTTTTAAGAAACCATTATTTATGAAAGTAAAAACTGTTTGTTCATATGTTTTGACGTGTTTTACACAGTCGATGTCATAACTAAAGACCGCGTGGTTTCGCGCCATAATTCATCGGATGGAGACTAATATAAGGAAAGTTGTATGCATTGTGCAGACTTGTATTATTGGACAGCAGTTGACGTGGCACGCCCATAGTCGACAGCGAGCCAATAATAAAACACAATGAAGCGTCGGAGCTCCATGTAGTCATAACAAGAGACACTTGAAATTCGCGGGAAAAGGTGAATGTTTGCTATGTTCCAACGTACTGTTTGTAACACTGAATGTTTTGTATCGATATTGATAGAGACGATGGTATACAGCAGGAAAACTTGACTGTTTGCTGGATTTCAACACACGTTCAGCTGACCAGAAGGCTTTATCTTGTACTTTGAGCTGTTTTCCTATTTGACTGAACCAATGAGAATACCGATATTGTAATATTTGACCAGTTAATTGTCTGCAAACAGTTACGTTACGTCAGAAGTATAGCACCGAATCAAATATGTTGCAAGGAACTACAGCCTTTTCAAGGATATGTTGGCATAAGACATCTTCGTGATATACCATCATTAGAGATTATGGTATATCGCGAAATTTATTGTGCCAACATACCCTTGAAAACGCTATAGTTTCTCGTCACATGTGTGATTGAGCGCTACACATCTGACACTCCATAGCTGCCTGCAGACCAATAACTGGCATAAAATATTAAAAAAGGGGATTCCTATTGGCTCAGTCAAATAGGGTAACAATGCCACGTACAGGGAAAAGCAAGTGAGATTTTGATAAGCTGAACGTAAGTTGAAACCCACCAAACCGTCAAATTATCCCGCGATATACAATCATCTCCAGATATTGGCTAAAGGTAGGGAAAGGAAACATTCGTGAGTTCAATGACATGCATGTTAGAATCCACTGTCCTATGTATACTCAAGCTTCGTCTATTAGTTCATTATATGCTCTTCCAGTGAGTAGAAATTATGGACAAATGATCGGTTTGAGTACATACAGGTTGTTGAACTCACGAATTTTTTCGTTTCCCTTGCTATAGTTTATTTGAAGCACTGTTTCTTCCTTCAACATGCCCAGTTAGAACTGTACAGCTTCTACACGGAACGTGTGAGATTTGTCCCAAAACTGTTCACAAGTATCACAAATAACTTCAGCCAATAAAAGCAGGATACGAATACTACAGTTCATTGCAGACTATGTTGGCTTTAAATATTTTAGCGATTTTCCAGTGTCTCTAGTCACGACTAGAGGTACGTCAATTTCGCGGATTCATCTGGCAGTAGCCTAGATTTCTCAGTCCTGTACACGCACTGGGCACAGTCAATTATTAATTAGCTTATAACCGTACAAGCTGGTAGCATGCGATAGCTGTATGAATTATTTCCTTATTTACTACTGGCTTGCGGTAGTCAAAGGCGTTTCGTGACAGCCGCCAGCTAATCACAGACGTGATAGTGAAGTATACCTTTTTGGTGTTCAACCTGACCTGGAATGTATCTGCGAAATTGACGTACCTCTAGTCATGACATGTGGTGACTTGCCACAGCCAGGTATAGTAGCCAATAAAATGACATGCTACCTGGTGGAAAAAAATTGTAAGTTCAAATCTAGAATTTGAATGTAACAAGAAATAACACGGTGTATATTAATAACAAATTTAGTTATTATATTGTTTTTTAATGTTATGTGTAATGTAATGCACCATTTTACATGTAAAAACAACCTGGTGCTTATGCGGATCAGAGAAAATGTTATCAGTAGATCCCTGAACATTTCACGAATATAATTTTACCCCAGTTAGTTTCAGTGTCTTACGTGCAAACCAGCAACTTTGCTTCATGGTTATCGGCAGAGTGTCTTTGTGAAGTGACGTCTCTTACTTGACTGTCAATCACAATAAAGTACCTGCAACACCAGACCTCTGTGATTCGCGAGTAGAACCTCAGGTAAGGTTAATTCTACTATAGGTTAGAAAGAAAATACGTTTTCTTATGGGAGAGCTTGGCACAGGGAAAATTTCTGCCACTAGTTTCGCTTCAATCGTTAAGAGACCAGTTAAATACGAAACCGTAGTAAAATTAAATTTAAATAAATTTAGAAATTATGTTAGTCATAAAATTTAATTTTAAAGTGTAAAGAAACGAATTTCGCGTTTTAAATTATCAACTTAATGTAACTTGAAATTCAGGAAAGCTCCTTGAATGGTCAGTTTGATGCACCAGTGATACCAGTGCTCAAGTGGCAGAAATTTTTCCTGTGCCAAACTTATAACATTGATCTTTCTAACCTGTAGTAGAATTAACCTTACCTCAAGGCAAGTAAGTGTTACTAAATACAATCACTGACAACGAAGCAGAACTGCAGATGTGAACGCAACACTGAAGAAAACTGGGGCAAAATTATTTTCGCGAAAAGATCATGGTTAGAGATAATGGTATATCGCGAAAATTATTTGTGCCAACATACCCTTGAAAACACTTTAGTTTTTTGCAACATGTGTAATTGGGTGATATACATATGACACAACGTAGCTTTATGCAGGCCAATAACAGTCATCAAATATTTCAATAGCGTGATTCTTATTGGCTCAGTCCAATATGGCGACAGCTACGCACAAGCGAAAGCCAGGAATATTTTTTATAAGCTGAACGTACGTTGAAACCCAGCAAACGGTCAAGTTTTCCCGCGATAAACCATCATCTCTAATCATGGTCCTATAGTTATTAGAGAAATAACGTAACTGGCTCCAGACAGTCACGAGAACAGCGGATATTACGAGGCAAACAATACGATCCTAGATGTGATTATGTATTAGGTATTCATAGTAAAGTAAGAATTACATAAGAGAAGTTCTCAAGCAAGAGAAAGACAGATGCCAATGCGCATAGAGGCGATGCGGCCAGGGTCGGATTTACGCATCTAGGCGCCCTAGGCCCGTGAGTCTCCGCGCCTCCGCTGCCTTTTCCATCCTTCCTTACAAACTGGCATCCTTGGCCCATTTCCAATACCTAGAGACATGAACTTTTCGCGAAAAAAAAATTTGCCTCACTTTGTGTCAGTGACTTGTGTGCACGTCTGCAGACTTGCTTCACGGTCAGAGATTGGATGTTTTGACATTCGTGTGTCGTGGGGTTTTACACGCAAATCACAGACGTGTGGTGTTACAGTAACCTTATTGTGATTGGTACAGTCAAATGAGAAACGTCACAGTTCAAAGGCACGCTGCCAATATTTGTGAAGCAGAACTGCAGACGTGCACATAAGGCACTGGAACAAAGTGGGGCAAAATTCTTTCCGCGAAAAGTTCATGTCTCTACATACCACATTATTTGAAATTACTCTGCTCTGTTCCCTCACTATGTATATTAACAATAATAGTATTAACATAATGATTTAGCTTAACTGTAATGCAGTTATTTGAAAATTACTGTAAATCAGTTGCCAGATAATATTAAAAGAGTGAGCATTAGTTCACTATGAGAAAATTAAAACCATTACAATCTTCACTGATACACCATATTTAGGGACCACTAATTTTCACGAAAAAATTTTTGCCTCAGGTTGTTTCAGCAACTCTGCTTCATAATCAGTGATTGGACGTCTTAGCTCTGACGAGTCTTGGAGTTTTACTGGCAAATCACAGACTTGTGAAGTTGTAGTAACGTTATTGTGATTGGCACAGAAATCAGAGACATCACTTCACAAAGACACGCTGCAAATAACCATATAGTATAACTGCATATGTGTACGTAAGTCACTGAAACAAAGTGGGGCAAAATTATTTTCGCGAAAAAAAAAGGGGTCCTTAACCACATTGGTACTTTTGAAAATAGTGACGGGAAATTCTTGACATGTTCTCCTCGCTAAAAGAGCGGCCTTTGGAAAGTTGCGCCCTAGGCCCGGGCCTAGTGGTAAATCCGACCCTGGATGCGGTAAGTGGTGAACGAGTAAGAGTTGCCCTCAGAGCCCACGGTCGATGTAATGGTTTGTTATGATTGCAGGTGTCAAAAGTCAAACGACTGAACTACAGATGCAAGAACTATTTTTTCCTCTCTAACGACTAGGGACCTGAAAAAGTCGCGTTTTCTTTTGGACACAAGCTAGAATTCAAACAACTATAAAATCGTATCAGTTTCTCAATTGTTTCTTGCTTTATTTGACTCCTGCGGAAGAGCGATCAGCCAACAATAACGAAGCAAGTAAATAGAGGTTAAATCATGTTTCGAGGTACGTCAATTTCGCGGATTCATCTGGCAGCAGCCTAGACTTGTCAGTCCTATACAACCACTGGCCACAATCGATTATCTATTGGCTTATAACCGTACAAGCAGGTAGCAAGCGATAGCACTTCGCATTATTTCCTTATTTATTACTGGCTTGCAGTAGTCATACGCGTTTCGTAACAGCCGCCAGCAAGTCACAGACATGGCAATGAAGTAGGCCTATACATAATTGGCGTTCAACCTGACCTGGAATGTATCTACGACATTTACGTACCTCTAATCATATTGTTTCACAGTGTCAGCCAGCAACTAATGAACAACTGTTGTCTGATTGAAGGCACATATGTTCTTGGAGGCTAGCCTACAGGTGAGTGAACCCGTGAATTTTTCCTGTCTCTACGTATGACAGACTAAAGTACAAAGCGGCGTCTACAGACAATAGTTTTTTACCTTTCCTGGAAATAAACTACGTTCCCAAAACAGTTATTTACGGACGTGTGCGTATACGCACAAACATTGATTTTATAGAAAACAGCTTGCTATTGACTCCTCTTAAGGTGTCTACCTACGAAACTTGCAGCTGTGGTGCTTAAAAGGTAAAAACCAATGATAAAAAAATTCTTAATTTATCGATTTTGAAAGTAACTCTTTGAATCAAAAGGTATTAAGCGTGAACTTTCTTGCAGTATAAAGCCACACGACTTATTTTTATGTTTAACGTATGTCAACATTCACATATAAGAAAAAAACATAGTAGTACTTCTCGAGACATTTCACGTCAAAAATTTTAGTTTAAATAAGTTATCCTAAAACTGGTCAATTTGACAATATTTTTAACATTAACTGCGTGCCAGAGACCCCAAAGCCCTGGCGGGAGCAAAGATATAGACAAACATACGTACACACATTACATTAGGTGAATCTTAGCCACCTGTTGAACCTGCGTTCGATGTTGTTTTGGTAAACGACCATAACCCACCCTGTAGCAATATTTCTAAATTGTAAATTTACTGTTATTAATATTTAATTTAGTGAATCATGTACTGTAATTGCACAAACAAAATACGTAGTCACATACCTTAACAGAGCGGTTCAATTAACCTTTAAATCATCATATTATTAATTTATCCACCTGTTTTCCAAAAACAACATCGATATATGCCACCAGGTGACTTGTTCGTTCATCTCAGTGCGGCCTTCATTGCTACAGGATCTTTAAAACTGTTTTTCGATGCCCTGAAAACTATGGAGAAGTAAGTAAGTACCCATTTACAGTAAAAAAAATTGCTCATATTTGTTCTTATTTCTTTAGCAATATTTTTACTCTTCTCAATGCATATAATTTTTTTTTTTAATTATTGTGGAAGGTGACTGAGCCCCACATTTAACATGTAATCCTCATCAACCCTCCTCCCCACACACATTCAAACATTCACAAACACATGAAAAAACTAACACAGTGGGACCTGAAGCGTCAATGAGTGTTTGATTATCAAAATCCCACCTAGATTTTTTTTTGCTTGTACAAACCAGCAGGATCTAGAAAACAGGCCACTGTGTACTAAATGCTTGTGTCTTTACAAACAAATTCTTAAGATACCATTAGTTACCAAGATAATTTTCGTAACCGAGCAAATAATTCAAGGGAAATTTTTCAACATGTTGGCATGGAATACATAACGCTAACATTGTATTTCATGGTTTCATTAAAAATGTATTGTAAACATATGTGATACTTCAGAGTCTAGCAGTGTCACAAAAATACTGTGGCGGCAACTTTTTTCCTGTAACGCCTGTAACGAACACAAACAGTTTTGCAACTTTATTCATGACTAGTGTGTACAGCATGATAACTGCTCGCTCGCGAGCACTCAGGCTTATCTGCCATTGTTAGAGACATGCAAGTTTCGCGTTATTTGGCGACCGGGTAGAATTCACTGGTCTAAACTCACTCTAAAACACTCCGTGACATTTTATAGGCTCTGGACCTTCGTATCTCTACGTACCCGCATTACGGTATGCCTATAGTGGACATCGTTGGTAGAGATGATGGTATATCGCGACAATTCTTTGTGCCACCACACCCTCGAAAACACTGTAGCTTCGTGTGACGTGTATGATTCGGTGATATACGTCTGACACACCGTATAGCTGTCTGCAGACCAATAATAGGCAACCAATATTACAACAGCGGGATTCTTACTGACTCAGTCAAATAGGGTATCAGCTCCACGTATAAGCGAAAGCCAGTAATCTTTTCATAAGCTGAACGTTCGTTGAAACCTATCAAGCAGTTAAGTTTTCCCGCGATAAATCATCATTAGAGAGGAAGATATATCGCGAAAATGTTTTGTGCCAAGATACCCTTGGAAACGCTGTAGTTAATTACAACACATATGATTAGGTAAAGTACGTCTGACACAACGTAGCTGTCTGCAAACTAATAATAGGCATCATGTATTACAATAGCGGGATTCTTATTGGCTCAGTCAAATAGGGCAACAGCTCCACATAAAAGCGAAAGCCAGTCATCTTCTGGTAAATTGGACGTTCGTTGAAACCCAGCAAACAGTCAAGTTTTCCCGCGATAAATCATCCACTCTACAGATAATAAAGCGAAATTAACGTGTGTCTAATCATGGTATTACTGTTAGTGAAATGAAGCTATTTTGGTCAGCACTTAGAACATCTAGGTCTTTAGCGCTGGTGAGGGATGACATGACGTGAGTATGGATCAGTGCCGGAATGATGGGGCGGGGGAAACGGAAGACCCTCGAGAAAATCCGCCGACCAGCGGCATCGTCCGGCACGATTCCCACATGTGCAAATCCGAGGACCGACCCCGCCGGAAATCGAACCCTGATCGCCTTGGTGGGAGGCGAGTGGTCCAGCGACTGCGCCAAGCGTGGCCCCATATTATGGTTAGTATACAGTTCGTCAATGTTGTGTTTTGTCGTGCGCACACAACTCCACAGTTTTTAGTTATAGGTTTAATATAATGTTTTGCATTATAATATTATGTTCCCGAACTCAATGCAGAAATCCAAGTTGTTCCCCCATAAAAAAAAAATATTCAAAAATCTAGGCACATAATATACGTCTGCAAAACTGCAGGCATATTACTCAAAAAAGTTTTGAATAACCTGAATATTTTGTGTGTAGGATTATATACTTTTCAGCTGACTGCTCCGGGTTGCAATTTATATATACATTGCAGTGTGTGTTGCTGTCACATGTGGTGTGGTAATACATACACTGTTCTAGGTAATCCGTGGTTCATGAGCTTTCATCTAAAACCAGTTCATGCTGAACATTTATGAGCAGTACAATATTTACAACTATGCCGCTCAAGAGTTTTGTTACCTGATATTAAAATCACATACATGTCATAAGCCACTATAAGCGGTTCGGGGTATAGAGAGCACTTTTGAAATCCTACTTACCTTTTCCTGTAAATTTTTAATACAAATAAAGCAACATTACTAACAGTCTCGGTGTGTACATTGTACGGAACTAGACAGTTAATGTCTGAGACCACAATAAAAGTATATTTGAATTAAAGTTCTAGACAGTACGGTTTCCAAAAACGTTCATTTTATAGCGTACCACCCCCAGCCATTTTATATAGTCGCACACGGCTAAGATGTTTTAATTTCTGTCACCGCAGTATAACGTCTTTTCCCATATGGTTTACAGTTGATAAATAGTAAATCAACAGTTGAAAACAAGTTCCTTGTAACGAAATAAATCTCTCCTAAAACACAGTAAGCTAGGTTTAATATCAGGTGCAAACACGACAAACATAATTGGCTCAAAAATTAATTTCGTTTGTTTCTGTAATATCTTATACAATATTTTAAACAAATAACGTTATTAGGAGAGAACAATTTGATAAAATCACTCAAGTGATATGAATGGATGTCGTTAGTTAGGCCTACATAGTAATGACATGTATTTGCATGTAGTGAAATAACTTAATAAGCAGCAGGTAGAAAGAAAATGTACCTACGGAAGGTCTGCAAAGCGCAAATAGTTTTTCGTTCACTAGCTCCACTATGTATCTCCTCTATACAAGCTATGTCTTCGTGCAACAACCCTCATCAACTGCGAAAATACTATGATGTGCAACAACCCCTCATCAACTGCGAAAACACTGTCATTTGTTATATTCGCCAGTACTTATCACATTGCTCTGCTTGCGGCATGATTTCACATTAACTTGTTCATGAAAACTTTATCGTATCGTCATCTGTTAATTTTCTCAAACAATACTAGCTTATATATAACATAATACTTATTAATGTCACGGCAGACCATTGCAGTACCATTTCTTCTTGAGTTCATAGGATTGGCATAATTACAACACACACCGACCTTAAACGTGAGCAATGGCGGAAATTTTTCCCACTGACCTCACACACGAATACCCTTACCCCTATACCCGCGTATTTTCCTTGACCCATTGCAATGCTAAGGTCTCGAAAGGATGTTCATGAGAAAATCGAAATCACGTTACAAATGTTTTTGATGCCTTTCAGACAGATACCGGCTCGTTGTACAACTTTACCGGTTAACGTTCCATTGATCATACAATATCGGTGCCGGTATTTCAAATATAAAAGTAAAATACATATTTTACCTATTCGATGAAAGTGAAACTTCCTACAGTCAAAGCACGGACGCCAGACACTGTCATTCCGAGGGGAGTTAGTGGGTGGTATTTGTAAGAAGCACTCTCTGCCTGTTTACGACTAACAAATTGTGGTCAGTGCTGTTGAGGAGAGAGAGAGACAGAGAAAGAGAGAGAGAGATGAGAGGATAACCCTGCCAAGTCCGTGTGCACCGAAGCTGGCGTCGCTCGAAGGACATCTCCGAGTGCCTGAACCACTCAGCGTTACGGCCAACAATATCCGTGACCAAGTACTTGCCTCTTATTTGTCGCCATCTTGCCACTCGACGCCGGAGCGGGGATCTGCTGCGCCGTCAAATGGGCCGGCTCCAACGGCGACAGTGCAGGGCGAGACGGCAGTCGGGCACTCCCAGCAATCGCCACTCGCCGGCACCCCGGCCCGTTAACGTGTATATATATTTTTTATTTGGTTTCCTCGCGGCACCACGGAGCTCTTGCCAACTCTACGACAGATGGCGGGAGGCGGTTAGAAAAAAAAAATGGAAGCAAATAACACACCGGTTCTAATCTTGGACAGATGAATAAAAATATATTCCCGGTCCGATTTCCCCGCTGGCTCCGACGCTCTTTATGTTTCCTCCTCTTCCTCTGCTCCCTTCGCGGCGCGGCGGAGCAGGATCGCGCGCGCCTAGGACGCAAACAAGTGAAGCGACTGACGAAAGCCTCTTCCTCCCCCTTGCTAGACGCCGGCCTAAGATTTCTGCAGTGTTGCCAACCAGACGGTGCGATGGCACTCGAGGCTCGCCCCTGCAAACGGCGCGGCTTGCGGTGCGTCGGCAGTTGGTTGCGCCGGCCGCAGTTGGCCCTACGATCGATAGTATGGTGCTCCGCGTCCCCTTGGACAACTACGCCTGCGCGGCGGTCACGGTTCGTGCTGCTGGGGGCTGAGATGCTGGGACATCCGCACTAGAACATCACAATCGAACGAGGTGGCTCAGTGGTGATGCACTGGACCCGTGTTCCGAAGGAGCAGGGTTCGTTCCTCGGTTCGGCCATATTTATTTCGATTTTCCGGAATCACTACAGGCAAATGTTGGAATAATATTTTAATGTAGACCGTGGTCGCACTGGTGTGCCGAAGAGCACATTGTAGGGAGACTTTGCCCGCTATTCCTTTAAAATTCAACATTATTAAAATGTGAGTTCGTTTACCGGCAGAGTCGACCGGATTACCTCGTGTGAGAACCGTGCGTGTACGATGTCGCAGAAAAGCGACTTTTCTTAGAGATCTCTCGTTTTCCTGTACCTTCATTCCAGACGCTGGTCCGAATCTTCCTCATGTCACCCCTCACTGCCTCTCAAGACGTTCGTTGTTAAGAGTTAGTGAGCCTGGCGCGTGAGACGTGCTGTAGTGTGATACGGAAAGTCGTTTTTCATGTACAGTTACTCAAAATGTTTCTAATGCTTTTATCTACGAAAAGAAAACACACTTCAAATAAAATCCCTATGATTTTAAAAATGCAGTCCGATTGTTAAAAACATGATAATCAAGCTCCTCAAAAGTGCTAAAAATGACTTTTTCACGTTGCTGTAGTCGAGAAAATATCAAACGTAATCGTAAAACAAAACCATAT
>PNEQ01031263.1:40220-54033 GCA_003012365.1 Medauroidea extradentata
AAAAAAAAAAAAAAAAAAAAAAAAAAAAAAAAAAAAAAAAAAAAAAAAAAAAAAAAAAAAGCTACGGTCCACTAACTCTTAAGGAGGAGTGTTATATAATTATTTTATTGTATTTTGAATTTTTGACCTGTAACATCTAGTCAAATTGTCTTATCAAAATTTTCTCTTCAACGAAGCATAGGATACATCCTTGGTAAACTACTTGACATAAACAATAAAGGAATGTTTCAGTAATTTGTCATGCAGAATAATTGAAAGAAATTATAGGTTAACTTTCAAGAATTCTCTTGCAATGATTCTACATGACAAATCAACGAAAGATTCCAATATTATTTATGTCAAGCAATTTGCCAAGTATATATCCTATGCTTACTCGAAGAGAAAATTTTGATAATACAATTTGAATAAATGTTATGGCTCAAAAACTAAAAATACAATGTAATTGTCTAACACTCACCCTTAAGATTCTTCCAAATCTCTCAACTCAGCTGTCCCCGTCGCTACCACTTCTGCTATTCTATTAACATTTAACAACGTTGTTGTATATACTTCAAACACAAAATTAACCTCCTGCCGGATGCATCTAACATGTATGTTCTTGTACACGTCTCAGTCTTAATTAGACCGACACCTTTTGGGAGGTGATTCCTGACGACAAATTATGACGGAAACGTATAGAGATTTATAGCCTCAAGTTATTATTACGGGTGGTACGCACTCTCAAATAAGATGTTTGCGAATGCTGATTTATTATACGTAAACAAAAAATGCGTGTAATTAAATACCAATTTTTTCGTACAAAGCTTATATGGACGAAGCTGTTAAAAGTGTTCGTTTGTCTTTTGTAAAACCATCCCTATAACATTAATAAAGTCGGCAGAGACATCATTGTAAATTTTCGAAAAATGGTAACCGTGAATTTCAATCGACATTTATTTATATATATATATATATTAAGACATAACAGAGGTTGACAGAAACAAAAATGTCGTTTTTATGGGACACTCTTAGGGCATTGGTTCTCATTGAAATTTTTTTATCAGTTTTTTTTTTTTCAAACTTTCGATAATAACGCCTGTTGCTATGCAACCTGTGTAATCTTCGCCAGGCGGTTAGTCTACTACACTGGCGCAGTGCTCTGCACATTCGTTCAGCTGGCATTTAGGCCGTGTAAGTTGTGTCATTTATCACACATTCACCTAGTAACAAGTGGAATATAATAATAATAGTAATAAAAACCATTATAATAATTTATTTTTTAATTTTATTTACAAAAAATATTAAAGTACCTGCCAAACAGTCTTATTAGACCACAGCAGGTAGGCACAACATTACAAAACAAAAAAATACAAAACATGACAACACAAGACAGGTGATTAAACATATCAATTCTGTGAGGAATAATAAACCAAGTGACATCTACAGTAATAAATTTACAGCGTAAGTAAATTACTTCAACAAATTAACTTACTGCGGCAGAACAGATATCATTATAAAATATTTGCAACTTTGATCTACCTCTAACAGATTACGTCTAACAATGTTTTGAGACAAAATAATTTTTTATTGAATGGATCAAAAGATAAACAAATTTCGTTGACATGTTTAGTACAGCGTTCTATTACTCTTCCAGATTTACAAGAAGAACAGAAAATAAAGGAGTTTCTACTTCTGTAATTTGGAATTTTCAGGGATAATGACTTGTGGATATCAGTATAATCAAATATTGCAAATAAACATTTCAAAAGAAGTAATGTATCCATAGCAACTCTTCTTTCTTTTAATAAATGCGTATTATATTTATTTAGAACTTCATTGTAAATAAAACTTGTCTTATCTATGTAATACCTTTCATATATTATTTTAAAAACTTTAATCTGAATATTTTCAAGGCGCTTAGAGTCTGTTTCCGTAATGGAATCCCAAACAACAGAGCAATATTCAAGTTTAGATCTAACTAAAGAATAGAACAAACAAAGCAGAGAATCGCTATAATTAGCTTGTTTAGTGACATGAGAAATTAGACCTACAGTTCTTGATACACTGTTAACTTACATATTAATGTGATGGTGGAACAGTAATTTTGTATCTAACAATATTCCTAGATCGCAGACAGTTGTCACGCGATTTATTACGGTCTGTTTTATATGGTAGTTATAGATCAAAAAATGTGTCTTTCGAATAAAAGTTATGCATTATATTTTTGAAAGATTAAGCTCCATTTCATTTTTAGAACACCAGCTGACAATAGCGTCTATATCTGATTGTAATTTGAGGCAATCTGTTGCATCTCACTTTAAATGTCTTAAGGTCATCAGCATAAAGTAAACGACTTGAATATTTTATACACTGCACAATATCATTAACAAAAATATTAAACAATAAAGGAGATAAAGTGCCCCCTTGAGGAACTCCAAAATATACACAACATTTAGAAGATAAAATGTTTTCAATTTTAACTAGAAAGTTTCTTGACTGTAAGTAACTAGTGAACCAATTTACATAGCCCCTATCTAAGTCAAAAAAACAGAAAGTTTATTTAGAATTATAGAATGTTGACAAGTATCAAAAGCTTTACTGAAATCAAAACAGATAACATCATTCTGTAATCTGGAGGTAGTATCAGTATGGATTTTACTAACGAAATTAAATAAATTAGTTGTTCTTCCAGCCATGAAACCATGTTGTCTATCAGAGATGTAATTTTTTAAATGAAGGAAGAGGTGTTTGTGAATTATCTTTTCAAAAATCTTAGTAAAAGGGCTAAGTAATGTTATTGGCCAGTAGTTAGAAGGGTGTAACAATGGCAGTTTTGCAAGAATTAGGAAAAATTTCTGTGGAAAGACTGGTATTAAATATATGAGCCAGTACAGGAGCAGAAATAGTTGAACGCCCTTTAATTATAAAGCTAGGGATCTTATCATAACACACAGACTTACTTGATTTTAAACACTTAATTGCCCACAAAACCAAACTTGTGTCTACAAGAGGTGTAGATAGATGCAATTTAGATACATCATTATCTGCCACCATTTTGCAGTTATATGTAGCTTTCACAAACACGTCAGAGAAACTTTTGCCAAAATGGTTTGCAACAAGGGAAGGTTCAGAGATATTTTTTTCATCTACACTTAGATTGATGTTTTCTTTTAAACCAGTTTTCATGAGATATATATATGATAATAATAATAATATTAATAAAATAATAACAATAATGACATATCGTAAACAAAAATACGAATTCAAAATTGTAAATTACAGCAGTTTATTAGACGAACGGCCATTGGTACGGAAATAATGTTCACAGATTGTGTTACAAAGTCGCTTAAAAGCGCGGTCTGGGATGTCGACGCTCAGCTGGCAGTGTCGTAAAGGAGTATCAAATACTACACATGCTTTTCTGAATGTACGCTTCGAACCACTCGAATACTTGAATCGGTGTGTTTTTATATCTACTAGCGGCTGGGATAGAACCATCGACCCCTGCCCAGACCCCCAAATTAAGTTGCAGTCGTCCTGTCATTCGCGCCGAATATTCCTGTAATCGTTCTTCAATGGTTTCGTTCACAAGACACTTTAAATCACCAAACCAAATAAAATAAATAAACTTCATTCGGAACACACAAAACGTTTTGTGTAGAGCCTAGCAACAATGCAGATATGCATTTTGAAGTACGGCAGTATGAAAATGGCGTTTTTAGCTATGTTGGAGGGCTTCAGAGTCATTTTGATCAGCACAGTGTATTTCTAATAATGACGTTGTCTCCTTGTCCTAAGTGTGTTTTCCTTTCGTACTTTGACGCAATAAGCATATGTGGAATAGTTTCGTTAAAAAAAATCGTATTTATGAACACACTCCAACGCATTTGAAGCACGTAAATGACCGTCTGAACTGGCGTGCCATCTTACCGCAGACACCTACAATATACGAGACATTGGCAGGTGACTGTCATTTTATGACGTAATATAGAAGGAAAAGAAATAGAACACACCTATATATTTTAAAAGACGCTCCCCAGATTTACATATGAAATAAATAAGGACCACAAAATGCTCACCATGTTTCGGTAAGGTTTTACACATATCATAGGTCTAATTAATCTCTAAATTTTTAAAACTCATACTGGCATTGCAAAAAGAAGTACGAATTTGTACACACAATATAAAATTATACCACTGAGCCATTTGTGTTTGTGTACGAATCCCACGGGTGTACCAATGGGGGTGGTTTTAGGGGTTCAAGCCACCTCCAAAATATCAGTTTCTGCATCTAAGTATTATATTTCATATGGCGTAAGGTGAAATATGTTTGTTACAAAAATATAATAATAATGAAATACGCAATATCGCATTCGGAGACGTCAAACATAGAAAAAAATTAAACATTCCTGAAAGATAATAGTTCAAAACCCCCTCTGAAAACTATTCCTAAGTACGTCCATGACGAATACATGAGGCAGCAAGCCTTCAGAAATAAAGGAGAACCCTGAGAGTGTAAGCCAAGATGTAGTAATCGTTGTCAGAAGATTTTGCTGGTAACTGTGTTATTTTATCCAGTGCGGCCAACTGTCAAATGTCACGAAATAACAGGTACAACGGTAAATAGGTTGTCCATGAGTAATCTCTGCTAGGGAACTACGACACGTCGTCTGAGAAGTTCAGAAAAGAACCACAAGAACAGCACACAGCAGATTGCTGATGACATTGCGTCATGTTCAGGGAAGCTTGTCACATCACAGAGTGTAAGGAATATTCACCACGACGCAGGTGTTCGTAGCAGGCGACCGTTTCGGAAGACCTTCATTAGTTAAGTTGACAGGCTAAAAAGAAACAAATTTACGTCGGCAAATCACAAGACATTTGGAAACATGCTCTATTTTCTGACGACAGTAAATTTGATACATGCGAATCAGGAATAACAGAGTCGAAGAATAGTACACGCTTGTATATCCACTTCTGGCCCAACAGTACTGTTTAGAACATTTTCCTCAATGCCGAAAATTATTTTTTTTGCTGCCCTGTATAGGTATGAGTAGCTTGCTGTCGAATATTTCAAAATGTATATAGACTTGTAGAATAAACCTTTGTCTTTAATGTCACATCATACAAAATATACTTTCATCACTGGATGTGTCATAAGGCAAGAAGAAAGCACGACCCTTCACAGGGACTTGCACCTAAAGGTTATATATATATATATATATATATATATATATATATGTGTGTGTGTGTGTGTGTGTGTGTGTGTGTGTGATTCTTAATTAAACCGACACCTTTCGGGAGGTGATTCTTGAGGAGAAATATGTCGAAAACATATATACGCTTTTTGACTAAAGTTATTATTAATGGCAGCACGCATCCTTAAAGTAAGAGGTTTGAGAATTCTTTTGTGAACGTAAATAAGAAACCACGTGGTATCAAAGACCACTTTTTTCGTATAATGTTTACTTGAACGAAGTTGTTAAAAGTTTTGGTTTGCATTTTGCAAATTGATCTCTCTAACATTAATACAATTCGTATAAGGGACATTGTACTTGTTCGAAAAGTGGTAACCGCGCATTTAAGTCAACATTTTTTGATAAATTAAGAAAAAAATTGTCAGTTACATAAAAGGTTGTCTTTGTCTGACACTCTTAGAGCATCCCTTGAAAATAATTTTGTAGTCTTTTCACAAAGTTGATTAATAACGCCTGCCACTACGCAACCTGTGTAACGTACGAAATACGGGTTGTCTACCACACGGGTGCAGTGCTTTACACCTATGTTTTGTGGGTATTTAGGCCCTGTATGTCGTGTCAAATTTCACAGATTCACAGAGTAACAACTGAAAAATAATACCAATAATAATAATGATATACTGATAATAAAAATACTAACATAATCGCATATATTACAGCTGTTTAGTGGCTGTTCTGGTTTTAAAACCGCCGTTGGTGTTGTTCAAAAACAACCTAACACCCTTATATATATGCCTGTGTGTGTTGTGTGTGTAGAGGGAGAGAAAGAGAGACTGTGCATATGCGTGTGTATGTGTGTGAGTGTGCGTGCGTGCCTTGTGGATATGTTAAGGTTAGTGCTTCTGAGTGTTTTCGATCGAAAATAGGATACGTATGCCAAGCTTAAAACGTTTTCGTTCGCACGCACTTGTCATAAAGGTACAAGAAAGGGTACATTTTCCAGGACCGAGGTCCGTCCTTGTATTCGTAAACGAAGAAGGTTCCGTCGTCCTTTGTGTACGAGGTCTTGAGTGGATGATATGATAATAAAGGTTCATGAGGGACGTCCCCACACATAGAGGATGTCGTGGGAAGTGGAAGCATTCCTCCGAGGTCAAGTTAAACAAACTCAGCCCCAAGGCCATTTCTTGTTCTGGAATGTTTTCTTCGTACAGGACAGACTAGAGTACAGTATAAAAGAGGAGGGCAGGGAAATATTTTCGCGTGAACCAATGAAGATCTGTTCCTAGAGTCGGGCCACGTGGAATGAAGACTAAAGATTTGATGAGCGCTTAGTATCGCGGTTTTAATAGTGCGCGATGCTGACGTACATACAGTGGAGAAAAAAAAAACAATAAATGTTGGTGTCAACATATGTTTTAATCCCTGCAGTACGGCATGGAATATTTCACTTCGCGTCGTTTTCTGACTGCGGACAAGACTGCAGTTGTTCTTCGCTCGTTGACTTCAGTTAGCATAATGTCGTGGTTTGCAGTGGAGAACGCTTTTGACCAACAATTACAAATTTCCACGGTAGAGTGACCAGTCATATGTAAAGCAGTCGTATACGTTAATGACGTCACATAAGAGCCAGGAGCGAATAATAGGCCTATCACAGATTGTGTTAAAGAATATACAGGCAAACCAGATCGAGTTTGTTCCCAGATTAAAACTCGGATTTTGCGTTGCCCTAATTATAGGACACTGTCATCTTCCTCGGTATCGATGTTTGCGGTCGAATAACACACGTTCAACAGTGTAGTACTGGATTCTCACTGGCCCCCGAGTCTAGTGGAGGTGTTGTCAATGATTGGAGCAGAATTGCCACCCTCTTACGAGAGCCAAGTAAGGAAAAATCGTTATATTTTTATGAAATAGTATTAGTTTTGTAGACATTACTCGTGAGTACATTTTCCTTTTACAAAAAAAAATTAGCTCTGCCATTTTCCCATAATGGCGTTTCAAAAGTCAACATTTGCACGTTTTTCGTTCTTATAAGCCGCAAATCCAGTGAAAAAATTAAATGAAACTAAATTAATATTGAAACTATATGTCACATGCCACTGCTTGACATGTTTTAAATTCCGTAACATACATTTTTTTGTATTTAAAAAATGTATAAAAAAGACTAAAAGTTCGAAATTTTTTAAACAAAAAACATGCAAGGCTGAAGAATGTATTTTTTTGTGAGAGGAAAATGTACTCCTAAGTAACGCCTAGAAAATGAATACAGTACTATTTCATACACACATAAAATTATGGTTATTCCTCACTGGAAGATCCTTAAGCCTGAGACGTTTAAGTTTAAAAAGTGACTCCTTCCACAGTGATTTGAAGTATAACGAACTAACAGCTACTCTCTAAATTAAAAAGAAAAATCTCGTATATTTGTAATGTAAAGACAGGACACATGGTTCCACATAGTGAAGTAAACCTCAACATTATTTATGCAAGGAGAAGTGTCCCAAACTTATCTCAAATTGACGTAGGCGTATTTCATTTACACAGGATTCTAAACGACTGGAACTTTGTTCCCTCATACGGCTGTCACCTTTTTGATAGCTATCATGTAAATATTCGTGCCACTTTATTTCCCATTTTCTCTCTCTCTCTCTCACACACACACACACACTTCTGGAAAACCATGTAACGTTATTTAATTGTGTTTAAAGTTGTGGTGTGAAACGCCTCAAGAAAACAATTGTGCGAACAAGTGTGTACGTCGAGTTGTATAAAACGTAGGCGGGCAACGACACTAAACATTGCGTCTACAGAACTCTAAGGCCTATTGCGATCACACAACAAATTATATAAAAATATTTTTCAGATACAGGTATAGGTTTTCATTATTATTATTATTATTATTATTATGTACAACTGTCTGGAGTTTTGGTGTTGAGCACGTCGGTCGAGCCCAACGAAAACAGGTTGGTGAAATCTCATCCTGTGACTTGGTGAACTTCGAAAGAATCGTTTTCCACTTGAAACAGACGATGGTGCGAGACACAGCGGTATGTGTAAGAGCAGCTCAGTGAATCCTCAAATAAGAATTAAAATTCCTCGGACCGATAATGTACGTCCCAAGACTTTTTTTCACACCGAGTGTTCAACAAATATATCTTCATTGTATGACTTAAGACTTTTCAATTATTGTTAAATAATTAAGTTGATGGGAAAAAATATGAAACCGCGGTTGGCGCAGTGGCTAGAACACTCGCCTGACACAAAGGCGATCCGAGTTCTATTCCCGACGAAGTTGGTTCCCGTATTTTCGCATGTTTGAACCATGCCGCTGGTCGGAAGACTTCCTCGAGGATCTCCCGTTTCTCTAGTCCCCTCTCCATTAAGGGGGATGGAGCGCCAAAACAGTGAATTTTCACAATTTTCGACATAACTTTTTCCCCTCGCTTACTATATAACATCAAGGTTCGACAATCCGGAAATGAAACTTCCGTGCAACATATTACATCACTACATAGTCACATACTGTCTTATTTTTGGAGCAGTGATGGCAGATAGGAAAAAGAGAAATTTTTTCCTATCTGCCATCAGTGCTCTAAAAATAAGAAAGTCTGTGACTATGTAATAAAGCAAGAAAGTGTACAACAGTATAATCTACGGATTGTCGAGACTTGATTTTCGATAATAAGCGAGGGGAAAAAGTTATGTCGAAAATTGTGAAAATTCACTGCTTTGGCGCTCCATCCCCCTTAAGGAGGGGGAGGGACTCCCTGCCAAATTTCGATTGTTTTAATAATTTTTATATTTGTATGAGACTTTCATTGTTTTATAGGCATACATTGTGACTATATATTACAGTAATGAAAATTTTCTTACTTTCATAGACTTTGTATAATTGAAAGTTAAAACCAAAATTTGCATAAAACTATTTAATACAAGAAACGAAAACCAACTGACATACAGAAATGAAAAAATTTCCACCGAAGAATAGTATCGTGGGCTACATCTTGACATAAATAACAGCATTGAATATCTTTGTATCTTTTAAAAATTGCTGAATTTGAAAAAAAAAAAAAAAAAAAAAAAATGTTACCGTTGGGGAATTTTCTAACTATATAAAATTTCAATGCAATGTCTTTATACATATCAAGTTTTATGCAAATTTTGGATTTTACTTTCCGTCATACAAAAACTATGAAAGTTAGAAAATTTTCGTTACTGTGAAAAATAGTCACAACATATGTCTACAAAACAAACTATATCTCCTACAAATATAAACATTATTAAAATAATAAACATTTTGCGTGAACTCCCCTCTCCCTAAAAGAGCTTCATTTCAGTCATCCTTTGGTGCCTACGGGTGCGTATCCCATGGGCGTACCTAGAAACAGTTTTCAGAGGGGGTTTTGAACCCTCATCTTTCATACATGTTTCAATGTATATATGGGTTTGACGTCTCTAGGTGTAATATTAACAAATTTTACTAACATTTTGGTTGTTTCTGTAGTACATTCTACATTTTGTAACGTAAAATATAATACCTTATAGATAAGGAAACTGGCATTTCAGAGGGGGTTTGAACACCCAAAACCATCTCCCCGGCCTCCTGGGTACGCCCATGGGATCCTCCAAATACATTTCCCATTTTATGTGCATTTACTGAAAGGGAATAGGCTAAATACACATCACAGCTTGACACGTCTATAATTTGATAAATATGTAATGGTGTTCTCAATACGAATCATGTGTAATAACAACCAGTGCAGAGTCTGGGACCGTGGGGACACCAAGAGGAGTCTTCGCCAGTTTAAAATGTCCACGTTTAACGCATGGAAACAGCAGAGCGATAAGAGCCACAGTACTGCACTCAACGGGAAGTGTATCGCCATTATTCACAGCACGTCAAGCTGTCGTGCAAGGTTATAGTTGTAGCCTTTCATATCGGACTTTAAGAGGTTATTTCTTGATAGTATTAAGTAATGTACAACGCATGCCTCTCGTTTTGCACTTGACAAATTCACGTGGTATTTTTCGGGAGTTAAGGGCGCGGTCTACCGCAATTTTCATCACCATTTTAATATTTTTTATTTGTACCAGATATTTTTTTTTCTTATTTTAGACATAAAATGTGACTAAATTTGGCTCTTGTGAAATTTCTTTATCTCTCGTAGTTTTCGCGTAATGGCTTGTTAAAATCATATTTTTGCATGTTTCCGTTTTAACGACTACACTAAAACCAACTGATATACCAAACTCAAAAAAATCACAGTGGATAAAGACATTGCAGGCTACAATGACATGCTCATAAAATTAAAGAATAAGAATTATTTGAATTTTAAAAAAATTACTGAAACTGAAAATAAAAATTTAAAAAAGTTCAATATTTTTTTTTTTTAAATACAAATAATGTTTATTCTTTAATTTTATGAGCATGTCATTGTAGCCTGCAGTGTCTTTATCCACTGTGATTTTTTTGAGTTTGGTATATCAGTTGGTTTTAGTGTAGTCGTTAAAACGGAAACATGCAAAATATGACTTTAACAAGCCATTACGCGAAAACTATGAGAGATAAAAAAATTTCATAAGAGCCAACTTTAGTCACATTTTGTGTCTAAAACAAGAAAAAAAATATCTGGTACAAATACAAAATAAAATAATGATGATGAAAATTGCGGTAATTTTTTGCAGCCATTCCGAGATGCACGAAAATCATGTTTCTAAGAAGTGTGCTGAACTTCTAAAAACCTAGAAGTGTAGTTTCAAGTGTGTGTTTCTTTGTCTATAAACGTAAATATGAAGAAGTTCAGTGGTTTTGCATAAACTAAGAAAATAATACGTGCAATACGCTGCAGTCCATACGCTAGGCGAGGACTTCTCTTAAGAGTGCGTGGTAGATAAACAAACACGGAAAACATCAATTGATTTCTACGCTTTTTTCGAAGCCAATATGAATAAAATACTCAATGACAATCCTAGGTAATGGTATCCGCTAACTTAATGAGTAAATATATATCCATATATCAATTTGTTGCACGTGATCTCTGGCGCCGCAGTTAAATGCAAGAGGTTCCGGCGTCAGAGATTGTCCTTCTTAAGTTCGTAACACTGGAAACAATTTTGTTTAAAACCTTGGCTAAAACTATTGTCTAGGATTGCTATTGTTTACTTTTCGCAAATTGGCTTCAAGAAACCTACAGTTATAGATTAATGCTTTTAGCGTTGAATTATGTACCACGCTCTTTTAAGGCCGACTCATGTTCGCTCACTACTTGTCTCATCGCCTTTAAGTACAAGGCAATAAACTGATGCCAGTCTTGAGACCTATTTACATATGGCCGTGTCCACATACGTGACCGTGGCAGTGGACATGTTTGAACTGTCACAATTATGATGTCTGAAGCTGGACCGAAGTTGTGCTTAATTATTATTTTGTTCAGCTCCTATTGATTCAAACCTTTTATTTTTTCCCCGAGATTAGTTTCAATGTTTTCGATTTTATACCTAGTTACGAATTCCCGTGAAAATAGTTGAAATTTTCTTCTGACTTAAGACACAACTTCGAACAAAAGCTAAGTTTCAGTGAATGGCTTGTCCTAAGACACAGTAATTCGGGCACTGATGTGACGTCATAGTCACGTGTGCCAATCAGCGAATTCTTGTCCTAGGGCAATTGAGAACAGGCCTTTACCGTCAAGGGGGTTGGTATCCCTATAAACTGTCTCCATTATCACGTGTTTCGGCGACGACATGCAGGCGTAATTGTTATTTGCGCCGAGCGAGGTGGCGCATCATAGCTCGCTGATCTCACATTCGGGTGGACGGCCCAGCCGTCCTTATTTGGAATTCAACGAGATCTCTACAGAATAATGCCTGCGCTGGTCCCTTCCCGCATGTTCCGTCTCTGGAACGTCCACTGTCGACGTGATGTTAAGACCTCGCTCTTTAGTTCTGTAGTGGTTTCAAAAATATATATTTTTTAATGCAAATTAATATAGATATCAAAAATTCATTCTGGCAGTTTTAACACTTACATATCAACGTTTGTATTTGAATTTTTCTGTTTCAATACACCAAACTGATTTTTAGATTTTTGCCCCTGAAATAGCACATATATTGTTGTGAAAATAAGCCAAAATGAATCAAAATAATTTTTTGCTAGCAAACAGTGTAAAAAAAAAAACGCTCTGGCAAAATTGTGTATTGTATGACTGTACACAGTCTCAAATTTTTCAAAGCATTTGGTTAAAAAATATGTGAGTTATTTGCAATTGTTTGAAATAAATGAAAGATCATGGTCTTAAGGTTGCACGTTCAAAGCCCTGAATTTTGAAAGCAGTATGGGCAACACAGTGGGTGCACCACGCATCACCCTCGCCTCTATGAGACCCTATCATTTTATAACACAATATTAAGAGCGCTGCCTACCTTGAAGCCACGACGTGAGCAATCATAGGGTTTTACTGGTTAAATTATTTTTCACCTGGCTCAGTAACGGTTGAAGTTACATATATATCACCATCCACTTTTTTGTTTGTCTCGGTGCCACGTACATTGCTATGGATCGTATAGGCAGTTTTTTTTAATGCCCTGAAAATTGTTGGTAAAAAAGCATTTTTACACACAAAAAACACGCAAAAATGGCTAACAATTTCTTTTCTGCAATTTTATTTATGTAGCAATATTCTCCATTTCTCGGTGCAGAGAATGGTATTTGTTCAGAACCAATATCACAAAAGGTGACAGAGTGCCACTGAAAATAATTTAACATGTAAAACCCTATTCTTTCTCCACCAGGACTCAGAGGTAGGCAGCACCCTTATCGATACAGGTGTTTCATACACACTTATATCTTTTTAAAAATTCTGCTTCATAAATTTCATATCTAATAAAGGCTTAAATTAAAATTTAAAAAACCCCCAACTCACAACTTATAACACCCTTCTCTTTGCGTCGGGGGTTAAAAGTACCGTAGAACAACCAATTCCGTTAGTGTGAAATAAACTATAGATGTAAATAGAGGAGCTGAATTGACTTTACACATAAGTAACATTCTTTGAATGCTAGTGTTGTAATAATATTGTGATGGCTTAAGTTCTGCATGCCTTTCTGCTGCTTGAGCAGACAGCCCCCATAAACCCTACGTACCTCCTATCACTTGCCCATTTCTATGCACTCATTTACAAAAACTACAGTTTTAAGTGAAAAAAATAAAATGGAAGGAAATTTACTGTGCAAAACTTTAGCACTGCGAACAAGCAATAGTTTCAGTGATGCATTGCTTCCGAATTGCAATAAATCTGTAGGCCTATGTAGTAAAGCCCTGAAGAACTGCAATGTGAACTGTTACACACTCAGTGGCATCAAATTATAGCCAGCCTTGATTAAATTTTCTCTCTTAATCAATCAGGTCACATCTAATTGTCCATAGTTTGCCGGTGTACTGCTGGATGACAAAGATGATATATGGTGAAGAGCCAAATCCCGATATGTTCAATATGTCAAGCATTGAACGAATATTAAGGCCAAGAAAGAAGCAATTGCTAACCTTGCTTCGAAGGTGACTTGAAATTTCCTAATATATATATATATATACACACACATATATATATATATATATATATATATATATATATATA
>PNEQ01031264.1:0-53813 GCA_003012365.1 Medauroidea extradentata
ATGCGTAACGGCAATAGTGCGTGTTGTTTAGATTAGTCGATGGACAGAAACCAGACATTAACTCGCAGGTATTTATAACTAAGATTACTTTATTTATATCTTACATTCAGCCCCCGTGCATTTAATGAGTAGATATTGTAGCTAAAATTTATCGGAGCAGTTTAATGTAGTTGTAAACATTGCACGACCCTATGTAAATGAAAGCACGTGGCATTATTTGTGTTTACATCGGCGGAAAGATATAAACTGGCAGGAAATAGAAATTAATCAGGGCTTTTTTGAGTGTTCACTTTATTCCGAATCACCTATACCCGTAATTTGCACAGCTAAGTTCTTCAAGGATTTCCAGACAGGGATATGATATTAAGGGCGCTCGTTTACCGCAATTTTATCACGAATTTTTTATTTTTTTTTGTACAACATATTTTTTTCTAATTTAAGACACAAATTGTGACTAAATTTGGCTCTTGTGAAATTTTTTTATCTCTCATAGTTTTCGCGTAATGGCTAAAGTCATATTTTGCATGTTTCCGTTTTGACTACACTAAAACCAACTGATATACCAAACTCAAAAAAATCACAGTGGATGAAGACATTGCAGGCTACAATGACATGCTCATAAAATTAAATAATAAAAATTATTTGAACTTTAAAAAATTGTTGAAATTGAAAATAAAAATTTAAAAAGTTCAATATTTTTTTTTAAATACAAATAATATTTATCCTGTAATTTTATGAGCATGTCATTGTAGCCTGCAATGTCTTTATTCACTGTGACTTTTTTGAGTTTGGTATATCAGTTGGTTTTAGTGTAGTCGTTAAAACGGAAACATGCAAAAGTAAGACTTTAACCGCAGCCATTACGCGAAAATTATGAGAGATAAATAAAATTCACAAGAGCCAAATTTAGTCACATTTTGTGTCTGAAACAAGAAAAAAATATCTGGTACAAATACAAAATAAAATAATGATGATGAAAATTGCGGTAGACCGCGCCCTTAAAGAGATTGACATGGTGTAAATGTTTCTATTTTAATAAACGGTTTTTTCATAGAGCATATTAATTTGTCCAACAAAATGTTAGTTCTGCGAGGAAAAAAATAGTTTTTATTCCATAGTTCTTTATGTTTTTATGGAGAGCTGATTCATAACTTGTACTTCCTAACTTCCAAATGAGATGAGTTTTTTTCTTTCTATGGCCTCAAAAATGTTCGTAGGTAGGAGTACGCAGTCCTACCATGATTACCAGACGATCAATATCCTTTCACCCAGCTGTTACTCTACAATGATGAGATCCCAAGCATACACTGTGACTGTCATCAGCCTATGTGCTTGTTTTCGTAGAATGCTGACTTCATTGAGTTTGGAAATAAACATGGAAATCCGTTTACTTTATAGTTCTTTGAATTGACAAGGAAGTTCTCGTGAGAAACTTTGAGCGCTATTGTGTCACTGAACTTTACTGCATTACGATGCTTTTTGCTTTTCCTCCACAAGCGAACATTCCTGTAGGGTCAGGATAACGGGTTTTTTAATGTCTGACGAAAAAAAAAACATTTAATTGGCATTTCAAGTAATTTAAATTTTCTTTATTTTTGTAGGCCTACATGATCACTTTAGACAAAAGTGAGTATTTTTTACGTAATAAGCAAAAACCTGAAGGAAAATAAATCATATTTTAGCATTTTTCCAGTTCTCTCAAAGCGCATAACATTTAGCAGGTGGTTCTCTTTGAATTTCGAATTTGCCCTGTGAAAACATTAACGATGGGCAAAATAATATATTTTTCCTTGGAATTCCCACTTTCCTTTAACCTATTAGGGCCTATTGTAATAAATGGCTTTAAGAAATACAGACAAACCTGTTTGGCTTATTTTGAATTTTAAATTATGCTTTGCATCTCGTCGTCAGCAAAGCCATTTGAATGAGCTACGCGTAATTTTAGACAAGGACAGAAACTTGAACAGGAATCACTGCTTACCTAATTTCAGGAACTATCATAACATTTATCTGGTTTAGTCTTGGTAAATTGTTGAAAACCGAAATCAGGAAGGCCGGAGCAGAGACTGACAGCCGAATGTGTTACTGGCCGAGTAAATTGTTCCCGAGAAGATCTCAGAAGATGACGAGTCGTTACCAGCAATCTTTCAGCGCTTCGTTGTCCTTACATATAATGTTTGTGAAGTTAGGCAGAACTGTAAATGATGTCAGATTATTTCTCTTCAACCTAGGAGAAGAGACCTATTGAATATGTCTTATAAACCAGTAACTACCCACCACGTTACTTGAAAAGAACCGCACTACAATGATGTTGGTAGGACAAATGTCGTCAACGAAGTTTCCAGCGTCCAGATTCTCGTATATGGGGATGGAAGGAAGTCGGAGACAGCTACGAACAAGCCCTTCTGGTTGGAATCATCGAAACAAATATGCTTGTTTTTCGTTACTTTTTTTACAATTTTCCACCCCACATCGTTTAATTGATTTACAATCTTGGTATAAATTTCTTGTATATCTGTGCAACCAACATTCTGAAATAAAGATTATCTCAATAATTTTATCTGTTTAAGAGACACTGAGGATTACTTAGAAAACACGTTTTATTTTATTAACGGCCCTCTAGGATAAATTTCGAAAAATATTTACATACTGTAAAGGTATTTTAAATTTTCTAATTGCACAATATCTACAACAACATACACACCAAATGATGGAAATCATAAGAAAAGAAACCTAAATACAACCAAAAGAACCTATGAAATTTAGTTTCAAATGCTACATCAACTAGCATGAATTTAACTAGTTTCATACTCATACTTTTGAAATAAAATGAAACATTGCATATATCGAAGTTACTATTTGTTGTATAAAGAAGAAGAAACAAAACTGTAAAGAATAATGGTGCATTTTACCCTTTTCAAATTCATTGTGAGACATGGAAACAATTTGGCCAATGATTGAATACCCAACAAATAAAAAATTATTTTTCTTTATATTCAAACTAGCTCAGTCGGTACACAATAATTAATGGGCATCTGGGTCGGCAACAAATTTATACAGTTAATTTTAGTGATAGCCTCAAATGAATGTTCGCCTGAATGTACAGCAAATAAACTTAGCACAGACATATAAAATACCATACTCTGGTTTTACCAAATAAAGTTCTGCAGGGTTTTTCATTCTTCCAGAAAATACCAAAATATAATTCTTCTTATTCTTACCTTCCATTTTTTTCAATAGCCATTACATAGAATAATATACTTAGATAAGCTAAGCAAAACCCTTCAAACTTCAGATATAAAACAGCATTTAAATGTCGACTCCAAAGCAGTTAAACATTAAATTGATCTCTTAGCTTTTCCAAAGATATTTTTTACATACTAGGATTCTGAGTTAAATTTCAATACATAACATGCAGTAATTTAACTCCAATGATATAAAAAATATTACATACATATTACTAAATCATATTCACACATTTTTCTGATATAAATAAAATTATGTTAGGCATATTGTAACACTAAAATATAAACAAATTAATTTATAATTGAATTTGTGATACTGGGGCTTGTAAATACATAAATAAATATAATAAATAATAATAAATAAAATAATAATTTGGGATGTAACCATTACAATACTTTTTCTGATATTTTTAAAGCTTAAATCTTAAGCAAAAAATCACCTCCATATCTCAACTGGTTTAAGAGTATTCGTGTATATATTGGAAACACATTTAATGTCTTTTATCCTCCTTAATTTTCTTATTTCGAAAGGTCGACAAATTGGGCAATATGCATTTGTTTACGTAATACTTTGACAATAAAAATTACGTTAGATTTCAAGGTTAATAAGATATTTGATATCCCTAAAAACACATTGCTCAGATTTTCATCCACTTAATATTCGAATCACGAAAAATTCTTTCTTGGTGCTCACCTACGTCCTATGAAGAACTCTTGCGCGAAATGTAGTGCTTCCAGACCCAACGGTTTGGGCTGTTCGTTGTCTGTCAGTTTGTCACTGTCAGGATTTTGTTAAGTATAGGCTAGCAGTACTTCCGCGGCTTTGCCCACGTGTATTACTCATAGCAGATCATATTTCCTTTAATTGAAAAACATCTTTGTATACCAGATAGGTAGTTCAGTCATCAAATGTTAGGATGACAAATCTGCTAGTCGAGTTAACTCTGTAGCAGGATAAGTAGCTATAGCTGTCCACGCGAAATGCAGTCTTAAGATTGTCACTACCTGTAACAGTGACTGCCTGGGCCCTATTTAGAGCCACAACAAAGTTGACTTTGTAGGGTAATCACAGATTCTATAATGTAAAAGGGTAATAGAAACATTGATGATGCTTCCCTCAGTAACACATTAGTTTTTCAAAACCTTCACTTGAAGTTAGGTAGCATTAAAGAATTTTGGCGGGATAGTGTTTTGCTGAAATATAAACGTATTTGGAGCCCCAACCTTGAGGTTAGTGAGCTGTTATATGTGGGCTGACGCTGTCGAGGAACTTTAGTGGATAGCGAGGGTCTTTATTGGATAGTAGACTGCATAGTCCATTTTTACCACTTTTCAACGACTTCATCCAAATTAAACTAATTTCATCTTTCTCGCAAACTTTGTGTCTCAGAATTGCACACTTGCACAGCCTTAAACGGAATTTGAGCTAAGAATCTCTGGAACAATAGACAGAAGCTACAAACATTTGAGCCACATAGCGTCTACATTATTCATGAAACTAATTTAAGAAAAAATATATATAAATTAATTTACAATGTTCATAGAAGTTGTACAACAGCACGTCTCGATATAACTGTACAATGAAACTTCTGTATAATTTATTTCTAACTGGTTGTACTTGTATTTTGGATCGTCTGCCTTGACAGTTCACAAACTAATGTTTCTTCTCAATAATTAAGTTATCTCATTAAATAAAAAAAATATTTTTTTACGTAATTACGTAAGCATCATTCTTACGCGAACAACACCTCAATATCTCTACTGGCTATTATAAGTATCATCGTCTGATAGAAAACAAATGTTATGCCTTTTCACTCCTTTAGGTGTCTAATTTCGAATAATCTTAATTTCACATCTTAAATATTTGTACAAGTATCCAAGTGAAGTGAAAATCACGACGATAGCCCGTTCACTCAAAGCAAAATCGATCATTCATTATAAATCACATTTCACTGCTATGCAGTAGACTACTGAGAGTTCCGAATTTCGAAAAATCCTAAAACCTTTAAGCGACCATTTACCTAATCCCCATCCTAAAGCAAATATAAACGGAATATCTCGATGGGTCCGATATATATTGAAGATTTGTTTAAAACACATTCCAGGTATTTTCACTTCCTAAGAGACAGAATTTCTAAAAACCCTTTAATGACATTCTAGACTACTTTGCTGGTGTCCCTTTGACGTCAATGACACAATAGCCCGCTGGTTTCAATATATATTGACGATTAATTAAAAACACATTTAATCACTTTTCACCCCTTTTTACTTCCTTAGGTGAGGAATTTTGAAAATTCGAGAAATAGTTTTTCAATTTTTTGAGTAAGAATTATTCTTAAACAAAAATCACGTCGCTATATTAAAGATGAATTTGGTCGATATATATCGACTGCGAATCGATAACACATTTAACAATTTTTTTATTTCTTTGGGGCTGAATTAGGAAAATGTTTTTAAATAATATTTTGCATCTTTACGTAAGGATCATTCTAAAGCAAAGAGCACGTCGATATATCGTTTGGTTCGACAGATACAGAAGACTAATCGAAATCACATTTCACGTATTTTTAAACCCTTAATTATCAAATTTCGAAACGTATTGGAGTCCGGTTATAGTCATTTTTATACGGAAGCAATTGAAGTAACAATCACTACAATAGTCAATTGTGCTCCAGTAATATAGAATATTCATAAAAAAGAATAATTTCTCCCTTTTTTGGGCTTGGGGTAGAATTTCAAAAAATCCTACACTGTTACTACTTTTTGGGTATTTACGTAAGCAGCATTTTGAAGTGAAAACCAACACTCTATCCTGAATGAATTGTTAAGTGTCGATAATTAATTGGAAACACCTTTTAATTTCTTTTCACCCCCTTAAATGTTGAATTTCGAAACACTCTGAAACTGGCTAATATTAATTTTTGCGTGTGTCCCATTACGTTAAAAACCAAGATGATAGGCCGTCGAGTTCAAGCTCTATCGACGTTTCTTCGGAAAAACTTTTCACCCCTTTTCCACCCCTTAGAGGTCGAATTTTAAAAAAAATTCCTTCTTAGGTCTCGCCTACGACCTTTGGGGAAACCACACTAAATTTTTTTTTTCGATTCTAGGTCCAGTGATTTAGGCTGCAGTTTGTTATATCAGTCAGTCAGGGTTCTCGTTTAGTTTAATGTAGATATTATTTTAATTTGTGTTTAAAAGCACAGCGCTTTGTGAATGTATTAGGTAATTATTATCAAAATACCCACTTTTCATAACTGTTTTTTAAAATGTTTTACGGTTGCACACGAGAAGTTGACCAGGATCATATGTGATGTGTTTGACACTTTTTCCCCCGTTCTCTTAATTTATATTTTCCGTCCTACTGTCTGAGGTTATTTCGGCTACCTGTGAAACACACTGTTAAATTTTACGTTCATTATGTAATTTTCTCAAAAGTAAAATTTCTTAACCAGACATTAATTTCAGATCTAGGAAGTATTTACTCGAAATAAATAAACAAAGTAAACATAATCTTACATGAAAACTTCACTAACTAAAAGAAAAAAACTTTCTATTAGCATATAATCTATAGACATTCAAACGCTGAATTACGCTAGTGCTAGTCTCACGCCCTAAAAGAGGGTCACATGAAACATGTTAACTTTTTGAAATGATATTCTGTTTCAGCAGGACGGACTTCTTTACATAATAAGTTATTAAGTGTCAGCAAAGGTAGACACTGCCAGAAGCAACGCCATTTTCTGTCATTGGCTTGGCTGATTGACAGATTCACACTTCGGCTGGGCTAAAAATAGTTCCTCTGAATTCTGCAGTATTTGTTACGTTCTGTAATAGTGACGTTATATTTTGGATGGTAGCCAATATCAGTGCAGAACAATTAATCTAGGCCTATGACTTTTTGTGTCAACACGAGTATATTATATGCTTTGTGTATGAAAAAAAACACAAGATTTTGTTCGGCAAAGATCACCATGTAATAATTAGTGGTTGCGTTATGGTGTCGAGCAGACATGTCATCTCATTACAAACGTTATAACAGAAGTTGCCAGTAATCCGAGTGAACGTATTGGCAAGATAAACATGTATGCGTTCACTTAAAACCACGTTTTTAGTCCATAAATTTTGTTACTACTGTACTAAACATCCTCAAATAAACATTTAGAGTAGCGCAACGTCAATCTTCAATTTCTTACACAGCAACCTTGGTTTGCGGTGGTACTGTTATCATGTACTTTATTTTATTCAAGGGAGCGTTAACATAAATAAAGTTATTGTGCTGCTTCGATAAATATTATTTACAAATAGGATTGAAAACATAGATAACATTAAGATAAACACATTATTTAATGTACCATCGCAATGCAACGGACGGTATTATTGAATTATTCGTAGAGCAATATGAACTGTTGTTACCAATGAAAGATTTTTAAAATGTTTCTGCTAAGGTAACATTTTTACTCTGTGGCTGTGTAGATGAAACAATTTCCGCTGTCCTTTTTTATGACAGAACGAGGTTACCTACACTTAAGTAGGCCTACTATGTTTAATTTTTTTCTCGTTTCAGCAATATAATAACATTCAATAATTTAACGTCATGTTTACTTACAGATTTAACGCATGAATGGCTCTCCACAAATTGTAGCGCTCGGGTTTCCCAATCGGAAGAAATTTATTTTGCGGTTTTCAAGAGATAAATTACGTATGCGCATCACTCAGGCATTACTAGTACACAAATATCGTTTTGGTAATACTGAATGTCTCAGATGTCTTAAAGTTGCGCTAAATGTTTTTAATTCTTTCAACTGAAATTTTCGTTATTATAGACGACGATATAGTACGTCTATTGACGTTAACTTTATAACATACCTAAGCCTTTGTAATCCTTGTATTTCAGAAGGGAATTTGTATTAGACTATGTCTTGTTTCAAGAGTCTGTTTTATATATAATTTAGTTAAATATTTCAATTGGATATTTGACATTTCATTTAAAGCTAAAATATAATATATAAACTATTACTGACAGAAATTAGCACTCACATGGTTTCAGATGATCCCAAGAATTATAACTATTTTCGTTGGACTCCGTGGAATCGGCAACATTTTGTTCTGCAGTGATTTTGATCAAAACATAAATTTTGACTGAAATAAAGACGGTCTTGTGGCAGTTTGATTCCAGTGGTGTTTAGCATACAAAAGAGTGAGTCATAGAAAAATAAGGAGTGAGATTAGCACAGAGAAATGGTAGCGTTTTTATTTCCATAGTTTATTGTATTCATATGAAGGCAAGCTTTTGCGAAAATATTACCTCCTTGAATAACAAAGATAAGAAAAACATTACTTTTTAATCTTAAACGAATAATCGTACGAATAATAATAAAGCAGGAAAAATTTTATAGTAATGAAATAACTTCACTTTTGGCTTTTTAACAATAAAAAGTACTAAATTACTGATTTAGTTACTGTATATCAATACCTTTATGATAAATTCATAGTAACAAATGCTAATTTTTAAACCAATTTTCGGTATCTTAACGAATATTACGAATTTTCTTAACCAGCAGACAATTGTAAATTCTAAACCATTTAACAACTAGGCAAAAACAGATGGGTTATCACATTTGAGTTCATGACTGATAAGCAACTATTATTGTAATTGTTTTATTTGTAACTGTTTTTAGTGTAATATTTTCTGATTGTTATTAATTATGTAAAGTGTTAAATTGTTAGAAAATTTTAAAGTTTGAATTTGACGCATGTGTACAAATATGTACAGTTCCCACAAAGAGCTTCAGCTCTCTGGAACAAATAGAATAAAACGAAATAAATTGCATAATTGAAAGGCAAGTACCCCAAACAAATCAGAATACAAATAATAGGAAACATTAACGAAATTAAATTTATTTTAAAATTAAAATATATTGTTGTAGAAATACTAGATAAAATATCATATATTATTTTTAACACAAAACTTTAATTTTTAATGAATTAATTGTGTATACTTAAAATTTTATCTGACCTGTAATGTTGCCTCACTAGTTACATCAGCTACACATTTGATCATTTTCGCGTAACAAATATGTCATCAATCAAGTTTATGCGTGCTACAAAAGCAGTTTTCTTTGAACGTGAAATCATGTGTCTAGACAAACTCATGTTTTATAAATTTTCATGCGCACATATAATTATATAAATATTTATGTCAGCATAAATGAAATACATACGTGTGTATGTTTGAGAGCGTTCATACACACATACATGGCCTTAACAGTATGCTAATATTAGTAAGGTATTTGAATATATCCTCCAAAACATAGTATCGTGCATAGATTATACCAATATTTATGTCTAAACTTGAAAACCTTCTGAAGTACAAAAAAGTCTAGAAATGAAATAAAAGTGCATAATTTCTGTGAAACCTATTACGCAATCAAACCGCTGCTAGGCTATCAAACTATTACTAATCAATTGATTTTCATATGAATTGAATATTGTGTCGCTATTTCAATAACTAAGAATTATCAAAACCACAAATAGGAATTTCGCCACGCACGTTTGAATACTCTGACAGTTTCGTAGTGCCGTATCTTGCTATATTTAGTATACTTCCAGTGACATGACCGTTATTGTCATACGTTTATTTGCTGGTTTTCCGTATCAGTCTTCCTAGTTATTAAAATGATACTAAAGGGATAATTATGTAACAAGTGATACAGTTTTTCAGGTACCCAAATTACTCAAATTATCTGTGTTACTTTTAAAAAATCAGTTTCATTCGATTTCGACATATCGTATTTCAACTCAAATTAATTATAGTTAAATTCGCACAATTGTCAACCACAAACATTCATTACATGAATAACTTTAAATTTACTCCCGTGATTTTCTAATGTATTTTATTCTCTAATATTTATATTAAAATATTCTAAAATCTTTCATATTGTGATAAACAAGTATCACTCCGATTAATGTTAAAACACGTTACAAATTTAAACTTCTGGCGCTTTCAATTAAACTCTATACCTGCTCTAAAACAAGTGAAATTTTTGTTGTATAAAACTACACTTGTGTATCTGTATTAGATTTAATGAAATTCACATTCTCTACTGTATGCCGTCATTACATTATGAATGAAACAACTTATCTGCAATACATCTACACCACTGAAATTGAAAAGCTGAATCATACAGGCTAAATGAAACGTAGGTAAAGTAACAAGAATGGAAGGACGCTAGAAAACTCAAAGTTTGAACATTACGTTTTTCGCAAACCAAATAAACTCAGCGTGTATCAAATCTAGCAAATAAACGTGTAGGCCTACTCATAGAATTAAAAATGTACAAAAATTAATTCCCACACATAACCTATATTTTAAATTGTTTTGTATTTCAATCCACAAAATAATTTATACATCAAACTGTTCGGTAATTCAAATGATTCGATTTGCTGGTTAATATTGTCGAGGCTGCTAATTACCTCAATAGACGGGTCAACATACAAAAAATAATAGCCTTACCCCAGAAAAAATGCAGAAAATTTCTAAACTAATTCTGGCTCCTACGGTATGGTCAAAATACAGTAAAAGTCTACTTTCCTGTAACTTACAGAAATATAGTGATGGCATCCATTGTATGAGATGTAAAGTTCTGTATCACCGTTTAACCTAGAGGTAATTTTGGTGTCTAACCCTATGTTTACGGACCCAAGAAATTCAATTATACTAAGTCAAATTCTCTCAGTTAACAATTTACTACCAAAATTACAACAGTATTATGAAGATAAAATTTTAATAATTTCCGATGAGCTGTTATTAATCATAAATTGGCATTTTTTTCTGGTTATTTCCTTGTTTTATGTTATTGAAAAGAAACTAATAATACTTATAGAATTTAAGTCAATTAGGTTGTCATTTATGTTACTGATATGGTCTGTTTCAGGTTCACAATGATTGAATTCAGAGCTGAAGACACATGTCTAATTTGTCATATCCATGTGGGTGATAGAAATGATGTAATCCAGATAAGACAAAAGGGCGCAGATGGAATAAATGCAGCAAGTGCGCATAGAGATGTCACCATTGCCGTCACTGCTAGCAGTAAAGTGTATACAAACTGCCGCAAAGTGTATGTAAATAGAAAAAGAAATAGAACTTCATTTGAAGAGGAAACATATGGAAGAATCGAGTATTACCAAAGAAGTAGCAGGGTTTCTGATGATAAATTTAATGTAGGTCACTCGGCATAAAGTGAGCACTAAAATTTTACCTTTGAAAAATATAATTAGCCGTTACTGCACATAATGCAACATAAACTATAGTTGCCTTACTGTTTGTATGGTTGGCAGCGAAATTATGCAATGTAGTAGTTCCGTATGTTTTTGGATTTAAATTCAACAATACAGAAACAAAATCAACCAAAATCGACTTAATTTTATTTATATAATAATTCATAAATTTTTTTACTAACCTGTATCGATTCATACTGACAGCAGCACAATTTATATTACACGCGCAAGCATAAAGTGACGTATCCAGATAGGTTAGACATATCCCGTCGTTAGCCGATACGCGCGGAAAGATACAAATTGGCTGAAAATAGAACTTTAGCAGGGCTATTTCATGTGTTCACTTTATCCCGAACCTCCTATAACAAACCTGGCTGCTTCTTCTGTTGCAAAAGTGTTCTGTACGTGATAAGTGCAGCATATAGTTCTGTAAAAATTGATATCTTTACAAATACTATATTTACAATGTGATAATCGTCGTGATGAGTACTCATTCAAAGTAAAGGGTAGAATAGAATACTTTAATGTTGATATTAATGCTGCTGACTATGTACCATCACATGTGTAGCAGTCATTTTCGTTGAGGACGTGATGTATTCCCAGCAATTTTAAAGTCACTTGATATAAAGCGAAGGAAATCGGGTAGGCCTAAGAATGAAGATCAAGAACAAGCGTTCCCAAATAGGTGTGCCTACAGAGAAAATAATGAAGAACAGCTAACATTGTCTGACCTGAAGAACGAAATGATATGTATTGATTCACAACCCTACAGTACTCAGTACCTAATAATTAAGCTGAGGAGAAAATATGGGACGTCTTTACATTTTGCATAAGGGGATGGTTTATGTGATACTGTTAGAATGAGAAAGAAAACATCACACATTCTTAGGACATCTTTCAATACTTCAAGGTAAGGAAAATATGAGGAGTCCAAGAAAAGAGCAATAATTGAGACAACAGCAAGGCTAATTAAAAGTTACATCAAAATAAAGGTAGGCCGACATTCACTGGAAAACCATTATCCTACTACTGATAATGTCGGTCTACAGCAAGCTCTTGATTACATCCCTGAATCCATTCATATTCTGTTAAATACAATGTTCGTGGGGAAACAAACTCAGCACAAAGTGGCCAGCATAGGTCAGGCCATGATTCAAACTGTCCACCCAAGAGCTGTTATTGCACCACTGCAAATCTGCCTTGCAGTGCAAATAAATCTCTTACACCGGTTTAGGTTTCTTGTGGACACCTTGTGTAAGATGTGGTTCTGCTCTTCATATAGTGAGATGCACAGGTTTGAAACTAAATGCTGCTATTTTTTTTAGCTCCGAACATGCTTGGGAGTGATGTTAATGTAATGAACACTGCTGTGCAGTTTGCAGCAGATAATGTTGATCACAACACAGTTACAATCAGTGGACAACAATCTTTTCACGGAATGGGTAAGATAGCTGCATTAACACCAGGGCACAAGATAATGTACATCGTCCCTAGGTACAAACTATTGATTAACATTTTGGAACATTCAAAAATTCAAATAATACATCACATTTTACAAAAAAAAAAAAAAAAAAAACATTTATTAAGATATGAAAATCGCAGTACTTCCTAGTCATCCAGAATGTGAAAGGAAAGTGAATGTACCGTGCGAAGTATCATTCAGTCTGAAAAAATACACAGCCAGGTTGGCACGGGATGATGCACATTGTTAATCAGGGAAACGAACACTCAGGTCAGTCTTACATCAGGTATCTACCAATAATAGACATGTATTCTGGGGACAAGACACACATTTTTTCCACTTTGGAGTTTCTGTGTATGCTTGCGACCAAGCACCACTTTGTGCTTATAGTCACATTTGATCAGCCTCAGTACAGGAACCTAGGCACCGTTAGGCAGTCATCTGAAATCCATTGTCTTGCTCCTAGGGAGCTTCCACAGGTTCATGAATGTGTTGGGAGCGGTTGGTTCACGTATATGACATTCACAGGGCTTACTGACATTCTAGGAGGAGTAGTCTATAGTGAGAATGCATTAGCTCAAACGTTGACCGGGAAATCGGTTCAAAGAGCATTTCGTGGCCATCGTCTTGTAGAATTAGTATCGCATAATATTGTCCCAAAACTACAAATGAAGACCCAGACTTTGAAAAAAGACTTGGAATATGTGACAGGGAGTGCGATGCACTATTGAATGGTGAGTTAACGATGTTAGAATAATTATTATCGTCGGAAACACTCAGTAAAATTAGTAGAGACTTAGAGAAATATACGGTAGAATTGTGTGGAAGGTCAAAGGCAAGTCAGTTATGGTTATATTATCAAAAGACTGTTGCAGTGGCAAGGTCGTTAATATTGGCAGATAGAACAAGTTCTTGGTCGATGTACTTATGTGCTGTTTCTGACTGCCTTCCAATATTCGCTGTATCTGGCCATTATAAGTATTTAAAACCTACACATTTAAATGTAAAAAAAAATATTTAACTGCACAAAACCCACCCAGCTGTAGTACGTAACTTTGAGAACGGTTTTCATGTAAGTTGACGAAGCATAGCCAGTTTTGGGCAGGCCTCAGCCCTGACCTTGTCATTGAGCAGACTTTGATGAGATCATTGAAAACTTCTGGAAGTCTTACTGGTAGTGAAATGTCTGCAGAGCCAGGAACATTTTGGACCATGTCATGTCGTTTTACCGGCGGAACACAACAGAGCAATGCAGGAGTTTATAAATGTGTCATATACTGCTTCAGAACAGCACATATATTTTACTGAGGCAAGATAAAAAAAAGGATCTTGTTGATTTGGAACAAATCAGTTCCAAACTTTTTGATTGCGCGCCTTTCTCATCGGACCCTTCGTTAAGAAAAATCGTCAATGACATTGTGTCTCGGGAAGAAGTTAATGTACATAATTATGAAGAAATAGGATGTAAAATAATATTGAAAAATTACTGGGCAGCATATATTTACAACTAAATTCATTAGAAAGGAAAAAGTCATCGATGCCGACGCAGAAATAGTGAAGACTGTAGTGAAAGAATCTCGTACACAAACTACTACACTATTGGTGAAGAAACCGATATACTTGTATTACATTATTATGCACGGCTAGATAGTAAAGATTTGTTCTTTAAATCAGACAAGTCTAGAGTGGATGGGGCCCATCAAGTTTACGACGTAAAACACGTTGAAGAAATACTTGAAAATGATACATGTGTTCAATTACCATTCATTCATTCCTTCACAATGTTGTGATACAACGTCTCGGACATATGGTGTTGGCAAGAGATACTTTTCCAGAAGCTATTGCAAGAAGGTCTTACACTTCAGTCATGTTCCAGAGTATTTACCACCCCAAACCAGACCACAGAATTGATAGATTAACTTTCCTATCATTTAAGTAGTGATTGTACTTTATGGTGAAAAATGCACTAAAGCTCTAGCAAAAATGCGATATAACACCTTCAGTACGAAAGTTGTAATTGATTATTTGTTTGTAACACTAAAAGATCCACCCCCAACTGAATCTGCTGCTAAATTTCACTGCCGGAGAGCATACTACCAGATTATGGTATGGATGGGGAAGGAAAAAGGCATGAATTACATAAATTGGGAGTGGACCCTTCAGGATAAACCATGTGTCCCAGTAATGTCGTCGAAGAACCTTGCTCCAGAGTGGTCTCCTGAAGGTCATCCATTGTAATTGTTCCACTACTGCGAGACATTCTGCTGCTCCTGTAGGCGATATGGGCTGTCATGCACTATTGCACGTGGACTGTACCAGCTTGAACAGTGTGACAATCTTCACAAGTTACTTCCAGAATTCTTGAATGAAGATGATGAGTATGAAGTATTAGTTTGACTTTAATTTAATGTAAATAGAGATACCTGTTTCCCCTTGCCTATTTTCAAATTTTTTTCTGAATTAATCCTACATAACTTGTTAATAATAAACTGTGCATATTTTACATTCAATCCAAATCTTATTTAATACTAAATACAGTAATTTTCTACATTTCATTGAACATCCTGGGTCTTAAATTGTAAGCTTGGAAACCAAAAACTAACATTTCTAGACAAAACTGTGTTTCATATATCTGAATTTAAGCTTTTCTGAGTCACCTTGGGCGCCATCTTGAAAAATACCATTTCTAACGCTCACAGTACACTAAGCTTTTAGTATGTCATTTACTACACCTGTTTCAGTCATAATCCGTTGAAAAACCTTATGTATGTATTTTTTGGAGGGTTTAACCTATATGTATCCGATTACAATGTATCGGAAACATTTTTTTAAATCTAGAAATAAAAGATTGCATCAGATATCGTTTAAATTTGTTTTCTAAAAGTGACAAAATATATTGTTTTAATTGAATTAATATTTATCTTTTTTTTCGATGCACTTAATAAATACTTCTAGAGTTTGCCAAAAGTGAAACATTTAGGAATAGTATAAATTACAAGAAATTTCAGATAAGAAAAAATGTTCCAATGTGAAAAATAAGTTCTTACCGAATTGTGGATTGGTACTTTTACCTACCAAGGTGGCTGCAAACACAATATGTGTGGACAAAGGTTCTGAAATTAGGTTGTAGCGTTACAGTTAATCTGCTTGTATTTACTGTAACTTACGTATAACGTAAGACAAGACTTCGTCTTAATGATGCTCAATTTGTTCAAATAAGGATAGGCCTACCCACTATAGTGTTTTTTTCTTTCGTTCTTCCTCTTGAACTTGTTTACACAGACTTAAGAGAAATTTCTGCAGTAAATTTCTTTTGCCAAGGTGTTAACCTCAGAAACAGCGCACGAGGCAGTGAAGAGATTTCGTCTTCAAATTTTTTGCCCCATTCCTTTCCCTTAAGGGCGTCTCCGTCGAGAGGGAGAGGGGCAATTTTTAACCCTAAGATCCTCGACTTAATGCTAATGTCAGCTTCCTGGTGGCGAGGTGACGAAGCACAAAGAGCTTCGTCTAATTACCACTTGGCACTGCACCCTTACCTTTTGTTTCAGCAATTTATTCCTCCCCTATACTCCCCGTCCCCCCATACGCTAATGGCACCTCTTCTTCCTCTTGGCTTCCCATCCTTAGTCACTAAGTCTTCCGTGCCGCGCAGCTGCTGAAGGGCGCGCCCGACTTAAGCCGACAAGAAAATCTACGGCGCGAAGATTCCCTGGGCGTAATGACGATGTCTTCCTCCTGGATGATACAAGACAGGGAAGCGTGCATGCGGAGGTTGCTAAATGCTAATATCATCCTAGTAGAAGAGTACATACTGTTTCCTTTTGATGACACCATCGAAATGGGTGAATTTAAGAGTTATTTGGACCCTGCTTTGTTTGGTTTGAGGCACGAAAACGAGGAAGGCGGTAAGTCTACTCCCGTGCATTGTAAAAAGTTTCTTGTACTTAAAAATCTTGTTCAGAAAGAAATTCCTTGTAAATCTACAAAGGTTGTAGTTAATAAAATCCATATTATATGTTTGTAAAATTACGTGGGATAGCCTAGCAACTGTACTTGCAAAAAGAAAAAAAAAAAGAAGAAAATTTAAGTGCCTGTTTTACTTTAATACTGACACTAAACTTATATGTTAAACAATTTTTGAATGAATGAATGAATTATACATAAAATAATCTCGACAATAAGTGAAACTTAATTCCGCACTCGTATTCAGCGCTTAGAATTTATGCTTCTCGCCCTACTCTCTGACATTCTTGAGTTATATACTATTAATTGTGCTCTTATTTGTATATATTCATTGTACTGTACAGTTTAGTGACGTTTTTTTTTTATCAATTTTGGTGAACGCAGTCAATATGAAAATTCACTTTATTCCAGAAAAATGCTTCCCAGGGAATACGATTTTCGTATAACTATGTAATATGCGGCAAACCTATGATTTTGATAGACTACAGAGTTTACTTAATTTTTATCAGTAATATAGTTGTAAACTTTGTAAAGAAATAATTTTGCATGGTAAATTTGTGTATGTTTACAGAAGTTTGTAAAAATTCAAATAAATTAATTGTAATATTTACAACAAATTTTTATAATGTAGCAACTGTAGGCATATACATGGAATTCATTTTGTAGTGTTACAAATTTTATCTTTGTAACTTTATAAAGCAATGGTTTTACAATGAAAATCTTTGTACTTACAAGGATTTATAAAAGTTCAAAGCAAATCTTTGTAAATTAGACTGTATGTGCGTTCAACACCTATTCGCCTCTCGTCAGCGCAAAGTTGTGAACTAGCGTGCTGTGTTTTCCTAGAATGTGTTTTTCAATGAGACTTCAAGCGGTGACACTTTTGTTTTATTTATATAAAAAAATGTGATTTAGTTTAACTCACGTCTCTACCATTTTGTTTTACGATTATGGATTAAGTTTTCCATTTACAGTCATGTTAAAACGCTATATTTACCACTTTTGAGGAGCTGGTTATCATGTTTTGCATAAGCGGGCGGATTTTGAAAACGATAGCGACATACTTTTAAATGTATCTTCTTTTTCATAGATAATCACATTTTAAACGCGTTCGATAGTTACACATGAAAGAATCCTTTTCGTACCACGCTACAGCACAGATCATGCGTCAGGGCAAACTAACCCTTAAGGGGGTTGTAGCATGCTATGTATAGTAATAATAACAGCAATATTATTAGTCCTTCACTACGTACTTTGTGCTTCTCCGTCACAATTACTCACTGTTGACAATAAGTAAAGCTTACTTAACTTAACTTATCTTCTCCAACACTACCCCGATTTAACCAAAAACGTAGTTACGAGGATGTACATTGCCCTAACATGTATTTTTCTGTGTATGCACTTCCAATTACGAAAAGAAATAATCTACATTTATGGCTGCATTAAATTACGTGGAATCTTATAGGCAAACTTAAGTGTTCTTCTGCAGCGTAAATGAAACCTAATGACATCAAATAATAGCTTATATCTTACTAAGGTTTTGCAAAAACTATGTTGTTTGATGTTCTTCCCGACACTATTTTACACTATTTTAACATACTCTTTACGTATAAAATTAAATTGCAACAGACAAGTAAAGTTTTTTCAAGCAAAGTCCAATAATTACGGACGTCATTTTCCCGAAACAATTTAATGCTAACTGATAAAATCTATACCGTTTGACCAATACCATATTTTGAATTTATAGGAAGTGAAAGAGAAATTTGCGAATTCATGCATAGTCAGAAATACCACTTGAAGTACAAATCTGAGAGACTTAGGCATTGCATCGATTGAAACAGCTAGAACGGAATGCTATTCAAGCATACGGAAATTCAAAATTACCGCCTATTGTTTCCTCCATACGGATTCCACTAATCGGTATTTCTAGTTTACATACAGGAAATAATCAAATCAGAATACTGCGCTTTCAGATATGAACTATGAATATACCCTCGGAGTCGTTCGTTTTAGCAAACACGTCTGGTGTTTCCGTTAAACAAACAATTGCCTTTCTGTTCACAAATTGTTCCAGTGCATAAAGACACTATCTAATTTCAGCTAGACAGGGTCTGATACAATTTAACGACAGTGAGTACTTTAATACTGTGGTACACATTAGTTTTTGACGTCTAATTAAATTTTTATATTAGTACCAGATATTTGTGTTCTTGTTTTTGACATTAGTTGTGACAACATTTTGCTCATATGAAACAATTTTATCCCACACCGTTTTTGTATAGTAACTTGTAAACGTCAAAATGTGCATTTCACGGTTTTATGCACGCCACTAAAACAAACTGACATACCAAACTTATATATTTAACAAAATATTTATTTATTAGCAGTGTCGAAGAAGCAATCTCCCTAACGCCATGAGCTCTGATAGTCCATTCGAAAAAAATCGATTCAGGTAAATACGTTCATGTTACTGCTTAACGAATGAAATATTGCTGTTTAGCATTCCTGATAAAAATAAATCTTACTCGAACGTGATTTATTTCCGCATGATAATTATGACTTTTTATTTTATAATCTAAAAAACACGTTTACGAGAAGTGTATGGCAGTTTGTAGTCACATTTTAAAATTTGTGGCAGCAAATACAGTCATTAATTCGTAAATACATTTTAACGAATTTGGTTGCATCTATGTGCGCAAAGATTCGTTAATGGAGAAGCCACCAGGAACATAAACAATTGATGGTCGAAAACATTAATAGTGAGTGAAGATACGATGACCGACTGAAGCGACACACGATTGAGCGGGGATTGTTTTGATATTCTACGAGTTTTTTTAGGAGATTCAAAATGTAGGAAAGCTTTGGAAACTGTGGTCATTTTAAAAATGCCAAGTTCAAAGTAAAAAGGTATCTGAGGTGGTGGGCTAAGCTTATTCTAGATGACGGCTTATTTAGAGGCCAACGTAGCTCGTCATTAACTCCTTTTTGAGTCGGTGTCCCGAATAAATCGTGTAACCATAATCCTCAGTAAATTTTACAAAATAATTGCACTTTGTGTAAACAATACTAACGTAATTTAAATGCGAATGCAAATGCGAAGTCCATGCTGCTAGGCAACCGACAAGAAAATCAATAAAAGTTATCAATGTTTGTTCAGTATGCTAGTGTTAAGGAGTTGCTTCACCCCCGCGTGACGAATTTTCTGTTAATATTTCAAAACGATAGTTAATTGGATATTTTAGAAAATATGTTATTGTAGCACTTAAAAACTATGCAAATTCCTTCGGTATTGGTCGTCAATTTTTTTTTCGCGCATTACCTTATTACTCTGAAAATGCGAGAATATATACAACTCATAAAAATAAAATGACTAATTCTTTCAATAATGTTGATAAGACGTTATGGATTAATGATTTTATACCAACTTAATGTATTTAACTTGAGTGCAATAATTATATATTTTTATACGTTCCTGTAAACAACAAAGTAATAAAAAACAGTAATTCGAGCTTAGCATTTAATGAGCTACCCTAATGGCATCAACCTATTTACAAAACGTGTAACTAAAATAATTTTACATTTTACCGAACACGGCTGATCAATAAATTTGTGTAGTTTTAGAAATACATGGTTCAAAAACTGGTAGTGTTTGGGAAGATTTCACTGCATTAATTTTGCGTGCATGTAAAATATTAGGAACAGTGACTGCAGTAGGTAGAATTTAATAAAAAAATTATTTAATTTAATAACTTACTTACTTGAGGAATTCCAAGCCATACTAACTAGAAAATTTAAGAATTATAAATTGGAAATATGATACCATCCGTAGTAAAAATATTGCATTTCAATTAGTAACATATTTAAAAGATAGATACAAATGCACATAAAAGATAGATACAAATGCACACGAAAGATATTACTTTTTATTACTATTTCATACATTTTGGAGTTAATATTATTTCGAATTCAGATCCCCATTTGGGTTTCGCTCGTTAACTACCTTCTTGACATACTCTGTTTCATAAAGTTTAGTAAAACTTGACAGCTACTTATGGGCAATAATTTTTAATATTTAGTGATTTGTTGTTGAATGTAAGATAACATTTGCAGTGGAAATAGTAAAATGGAAAATTTTAACTAATTCTAAAACTAAAAATGACTTGCACTGTGTCACAAATCACAAAATATAAAAAGTTGTTGTCTATTATTAGCTATTAAATTTTACCAAACTCACGTGAAACAAATTATAAGTGAAGATAAGAGCTATGTGTAGCTACTGCGCCTCTTCAACGCGGCGGCATAAGTGGGTCAAATCCAAAAGAAATTTCCTGTTGGCGACGTGCCAGTTTGAACTCTCTCCCGCGTGGCAGCGTTCCGAATCGCACTGGAGCTGCACTCCGCGGGGTGTCTCGTGCAGCTAGGTGATGAATCAGTAACTCCCGTTGACCAGATAACGTCCCGGATTCTCACCCCCTTCACGCCAGCCCCCCGCCAGCTCTTCGCGCGGTTAAATTACGAGCCGGCTAATTAATCATGCAGTGACCCGGGGCTATCTTTTCGGATCCCGCAGCGGTCGAGGGGTGGTGCGAAGTGAAAAGGAATGGGGAGGGGAGGGGGTGACCTCCCGCAAGTGACAAATTCACCGCGTTTCGGAGCGATGGCCGTACGTTCTGCGGTGCGGGAATATGGCGCCGGGACGTGTTTTATACCTATTAAATCCTCATCAGCGGGGACGTGAATTGATTACGAAATATGCGCGCCCGGGGAGAATAACCAGTGTGGAAGCCCGGCAGTTCGTCTGTGCAACTTGGCCTGTCCCGCTATCGATAATGCTTGAAGCATAGGGAATTTTAATTGATTTACATTCACGACAATCGCTATTGAAGTGATGCTCCAAGAAAACTAAATGTGTGCGTCGGTAGTTCAGTATAAATAGAGAATTCTTGAAACCGTTGTTTTTTTTCTCTCCGATAATTTACAGCTTCCTACCACGTTTTAACATTAATAAACAACCTAAGTAACAATACAAGTGTATAGATAGTACCGTACATAAAAGCTAACTTTCGAGGTCATGTTAAATTAATTTTTTTAAAGTCTTATTGTAGACAAAATGGTCATTAAAAGTTCTCACTTTATCGCGAACCAGCTATACGTCTGACAATATCCCTGGAGACATAGGAAATAAATGTGTTCTACTAGCATATGTAAACATAGAAATTCTTTAGTCCTAGTTTTACCTTGACTACAACGCTACTCATAAAATATATTATAATATTAAGGGCGCCGTCCCCCACGCTACATATGCGTTGCAGTGTGTTCGTAAACAGGTATATTTCGACGAAAATATTTTACATGTGTTCATTGTGCCAACGTACTTACAAAGAGAAAACAATCTTCAGAAAAGTTTTGAACCTCATTGTTAGGACACCACACTCATTAAAAACGTTGTAGCTCTCCATTATAGCTCAAAACGGTCTATTCAGACTGCCGTACTTCAAAATGTTCTAACCGGGTGTATGCGAAACACAGATTGCGACCTGCAGTGAACTTAGTTGAAGGCTTTCCATCAATAAAATAATATGGTCACCGCTTAATGTCCCATAGTAAAAATCATTTGGCGTGAAGCTTGCACGCTCGTTCAGCGCTTGGCTCGTTGAGACGATACGGCATTTGATGCCCACTTCAAGGTCGTCCTTATGTCACCGTCGTTTCTGAGCCTTAAATGCGCGGGTAGGCGTCGCCCTTAATATTTATTACTGCCGGTGTCAAAAATACAATAACTTACCTACTTTTATTACCAATATTATGTCAGCACTCAGCACTGGATAAGTTATGCAATATTAATATATTTTTGATGTTAGTAGAAAGTTTAATCAATACGAAACACAGAAACTAATAACAATAACTTATTAGACACACACACACACACTCGTAGAAATCTGAGTTTTGCTCAGAATGGTGTCTGTGTGAATCATTTAATTTTGTTTTAAGCCCAGAACAAGAACAGCTTTACCAACTGATGTTTTACAAAATTGATTCTACATTATTTACCTAAACTTTCCTCTGGCGTTTATTTCTTTAGCCTAACTGACTGCTATATTAAAGCATTTACATCATTATCTTACATTTACACTGTAAGGAAGGGTCTGGAATACTTTGCTAAAGAATACTGTTTTGCGGTACAAAACAATTTATTTAATAAATTTCAAATATTAAAACATTAGAGAAAATTGCTTCTTCCAATGTTTCACCTGAGTAGTTTTGATACTGAGCAACCTCTTCAAATTTTGATTAGCAGTTGTACCTAATGTGTTACTGTGAGATTGTACGCGGTGACGAAACATTTGCCATGTCTGGTAATTACCATAGTAACGTTTGCTGTCCTACTACACAGTGTTTGATTGCCAATAGTCAAAAAATAGCTAACACTATTAGGAAAATCGTTAGTGTTCTGTAAGTCACAGGCCAAACAATTTTGGATTGTTAAACATTTAATTTTATCATTGAGTTCTAAACGCTAGTGAGCAGTGTGCAGATCTCAGAACGCAAACTTCGTACCACATATTCATATATTATATTAAATATTCGATTTGTTTATAAAAATTCGCTACCCTTTTACATTAACTTTCGTAGATAATTAAAATTACATTAAATATATTATTCGATTTGAAACTTGCCTTTATTCCAGAGCGTACTGCAAAATTTTAGTAGTTTAGTTATTGCATCATTGAATGTAAATTCTAAGTGCTTAAAATGTGTTAATTTTGAAAATACATAATTTTAATTCAAGTAACAAAATGTTATCAAATGTTTATTTTTCATAGCAAAGTGGTAAAATTCCAAATTATATTTAAAGAAACAAATTTATTTTTATGCTTATATAGAACGGAAGGATTAGTTCTTCATTCAAGAACGTGGGAAGTTGAGTTAAACATCTGAAGTTAGAAAGTGACATAACTATATTAGAAGTTCTTTGCGGAAATTAGAACATTATTGTATAACACTAAATAACTTGCAATTACTCTAAATTTGATGTTTATTAAACATTAAATATATAAATAGCGCATGACTGTATGTGAAAACATGCAAACATCATTCACATTAATGTCATGCTAGTACGTTTTCTTCATGTTGATGCCAAAAAAAACTTTAATATCTTATAATGGAATGCTTTGAAACATTTCCAGACTAAGAACAATAAAGCAATTCACAATTCTATATAGACGTTTTGCAAAACAGTGCACAGTTTGTTTATTTTGTTTTTTCTCTTATTTTCACAACGCACATTGGTGACACTTTGGGTGCAAACATCTGAAAAACACTTATGTTTATAGCATCCAAAAATACAAATTACGATGTATCTCTGACAAGGAAATGCAGGGATTCTTCGATATAATAATTATATTGCTTGAAAGAAAGTGTTTCAGAATCACTGTAAAACTCCCAGGCGGAGTCATAAGGGTGCCGTATAACACATGCTACAAATGCGTTGCAGGATGTTCGTAAACAGTTTTTTTAACTATACAATACTGCATGTGCCCATTGTGCAATTATACTAAAAAAATTACACTTCAACAAAGACCGAACGTCATTATAATACCACAACGCTCATCAAAATCACAGTTTCTAAGCCTTCCAACGTAACTAAAGACGTGCACTGAAGACTTTACGCAAATAAAAAATTTTGGTCACCGATTAACGTCCTATAGTAAAAATTAATCGGCGGGGATCTTGGACGCTATGACAGCGCTTTGCTCATGGAGGCGATGTGGCATTTGATGCGTACTCCAATGTCGCTCTTACAGCTCCGTCGATTTTGAGCCTCAAACGCGCGGGTAGGCAGCGCCCTCAAGGGCAGTCTAATTCACAGGGAATACTTACTATAACATCGACATGTGTATAGGCCGTTCATGATAAAGTGAGAACTATCAATTTAACATTTGAAAATTATCCCTTCACATTACAGCGTATAAGTTTTTTGGTTGGCAGCACAGTACTGAATGTAGTTCCATGTAGTTTCCTATATAAATAAAATAATACCGCCACAAAATCAATTGATGTAGACCTATTTGTATTTTATATATTTAACAAACTTTATTTTTAAAACTATATAGTTTCTGAATGACTGCACAGTTAATTTTGCACACGCAAATATCAAGTGACATGTCCTGAGAAGTTACACGTTTCCCGTCGAAAGATATAAACAGACTGGAAATAAAAATTTAGCAGGGCTATTTTGAGTGCTCACTTTATCCCGAACTGCATATACTTACGGACAGGAAAATTTTGGGAATTCAATGACCTACGTGTTGGAATCGTTGTCCTATGTTTACTCACGTCCCGTGTATTTGTTCACTGTCTGCTGTTCAACTGAGTAGAGCTAAAACACAAATAGTCATTGCTGGAGTGTGCGTATGAAAGTTGATTCTAGCATGCAGATCACTGAATTCGCGTAACTTCCCTGTCCCTGCCTATACTAAGATATTAGGCTTGTATACTAAAAGGAAAAATTCAATCCAAAGTTAAGAACGTTTAGAATAACTTCGAGATAGCAAAGGTATCTCATATCAGCAATATATTTTCGTTCTCCGTATTTTTTTTTCCTCTTGGAAACTAATTTCTTCCAATAAAGAACCCAGAGCGTTTCACAGTGCAGAGTACCTTTCATTCGTAACGTGTGGAAGTACACCAGAAGTAACAAAACATTTTAGTATCTGAAAGGAGAAAAAGGCTTAGTACATTTAGGGGAAGTGTTAGACAATTTAGTTGTATTTTCAGTTTTTCAGCCATAACATTTAATCAAACGTTATTATCAAAAATGTCTCTTCTTCGAAGCATAGAATATATTCTTGGTAAACTACTTGACATAAATAATACTGGAATGTGTCATTAATTTGTCGTGCAGATTCAGTACACGAGAATTCTAGAAAGTTAACCTATAATTGCTTTGCAATAATTCTGTATGACAAATTAATTAATGATTCCATTATTATTTATGTCGAGCAGTTTACCAAGAATATATCCTATACTCTGTCGAAGAGAAAATTTTGATGTTACAATTTGAATAAATGCTATGGCTCGAAAACTGAAAATACTACAATATTAACTAACACCCTCTCTTGAGAACACTCATTTTGTTAAGAAAAGGACAGCGAAAGATTGGTTCATCTAAAAAACAAAGTGGTAAAATATTTTTTTATAGTAATTGGAAAGATTGTCTGGGTTATTAAGTCATCTGTGAAAATAACATTCTCTTACAGCTAAAACAACCTTAAATACTTTATTTTAAAATTTGCTTACATTTATCTCTAAAATTTTTATTTGTGGCAATGTTGTTTTATTGGACCCGAAGGTGGAACATTCTTTTGAGATAACGATTGCCTTAAAAAATATGGACAGTATTTTTCAGTAAAAATAACTGTTAAACTTTTTTATTTGTAATACTGATCACCATAATTATATACAGGATATTACAAAAAGGTACGGCCAAACTTTCAGGCAACATTACACACACAAAAGAAAGAAGATATGTGATATGGACATATGTCCGGAAACGCTTATTTGCCATTTTAAAGCTCAATTCCTTACATCTCGCTAATACGCCATACTCAAGGGATACATCAGCGCATCAGGGATTCCATGATGCATGTATCCTCGCTCACAGAAGTCATTATTAACATTTTATTTAAGAACGTGTGTTACGTAATGCTGGTACTGTATGTTTCCGTGTGCTCCCAGTCCATCATTTCATGTGAGTTGAAGAGAAGCAATGCAGTCACGATTACCTTCCGTCATGTCGCCCACCAGGCGGTGATCCGAGGAAGTAACGTACATTCTAACAAAACATTCCGTTGGGTAATTCGAACAGTGTCTGTAAGAAATGTTTTTTTTTTACGACGACATGTAACGAGAGGTAATGGAAGGGGCTCTACCATGGTAACTAAGCGTTTCCAGACATATGTCTATATCACATATTTTCTTTCTTTATGTGTGTGGAATGTTTCCTAAAAGTTTGGCCGTAACATTTTGTAACAGCCTGTATACTTTAAATTTTCATTTTTTCGGAGAAGTTACTGTGCAGTTGTCCATGTCGTCACAAAAATTTTCTTTCTCAGAACAAAATTTGCTTCGTGGCAAGAATGTGTTTGAAGATTCCAGATTGACTGTTGTAAAGATCAACATGAGCCTTTAACAGACTACATTGCTAATTCATATTTCTGTATGAATATTTCAGTGGTACCAGCCGTAAAATCTAACTTCTGTACCATTTTGTTAAGACAACCATGGTTCTAGGCTAACACTATTTTCCTCGGGTAGTATAATTGTTCAAGACCGCTAAAGGTTTATAATTTCCGAAGCAAAAAAATTCTGTATCGAAATTCGGAAAGAGTTATATATATATATATATATATATATATATATATATATATATATATATATATATATATATATATATAAACCGGCGTTGGGGTGTAACGTGTATGTGGAAACATTGGGCTACTCTAAAGGTTTTTTTGGTCATTTGCTAAATAAATAAAAATTATGTAAATTGACTAAATATGGTTTTGTGTGTACACACAACAGAGTTCCTCATTTCTAACTCTGAAGGTGTAAAAAAAAAAATTCTAATGTCACATAGTCCCCTGTTGCTGTCACAAAAGAAACCCCGGATCACGGCTCAGTAAACAAATATTAAAACGAGTCCAAGCGACGATTAAATGCGTTTACTTGGTTGGGTTCATTATTAAGTGACATCTTGTACGCCTGTTCGCACGATTGGAACAGCGCCTAGAGCACTCACCTCACACCAAGGCGATCCCGGGTTCGATTCCCGGCTGGGTAGGCCCCCGGATTTTCGCACGTCGGCGTGTTTTCTCGGGGATCTCCCGTTTCCTTCGCACCTTCATTCCGGCGCTGCTCAATACTCACATCACGCCACTCCTCATCAGCGCTGAAGACCTAAACGTTAGGTTCTGATCGAAATATACACACTTCACTTCACGATTGGAACGAGGTGACTGATCTGCCGACACCATAACGTATCCGCTATTTGTTGGTTGGTGTTTTTTCCTAAATCATAGATACGATACTTTTTCCAAACACGAAGCACGTACAATATTGTAGGCACTAAATAACGTCTCTGTATTGTAAGTGATTGGAATTAGACACACTGAAAATAATACGTAACTTTTATAGAGCGTAATAAATACTGCAGAACTTATGAGAACTATTTTATAGCGCATTTGAAGTGTGAAGTGTCCTATAGGACAATAACCCAAGCTACTCTTTCTTCAAGCAGTGTATATTTTTATCACTTTATAATTGGTTATAAAAAATTGTGATTTATCGCATGGAAACTTGGCTCATTGCTAGCCGTAAGCCCAGCACGTCAGAAAGTTATTGCTTCTAGTACAGGCTGTCGTGCATTCGTGAATTCACTACTGCGTTTGAATAAGCCAATAATAAATCTGCTACGAATGCAGTGAATGAAGTAGTTTCAGCAACAGTTCAACCAGTCATGTGCGCTATGTCAAGCTCCATCGTTTTAAAGGTCATGTTGACATAACAAATTTTCGCGATATTCAATTAAGGCCACGCCCGACAGTTTTAAATTGGTTTTGAAAATGTTACTTTCAAAGCAACATAATTTTCATACCGAATAATCCCTAAATTGTTGTGTCAAAAATACATCATAAATGGTGCCTACTTTATTGATACCAACCTCATAGTTTTTCCGATTTTGGTACCCAAAATATGAACAATTTCTTATAAAAATAATTCAAAATAAGAAATGTAATTTTTATAAACTAATTGATCCTTTTTTTTTTTTTTTTTTTTGCAAAACGCCTGCATAGAATTGCGCATCGTGTATAAATGCTCGTACTCTAGAATTATGTGAAAGTACATCTTTGAATAAGTTTTGAGTTTTTTTGTTGCATCAGTGTGAAAAAAAACTACTAATCATGGCCTTAACTATGCTTATTATGTACAGACGTGTTCCGCTGAAGAATATTGAAACTCTCGCGTCGGAAGAGGTCGATCAGGAATTCGTACTTAGTGTCTCTGTGTGGTGTGTTGTTTGTAAGGGGGGATGGGGGGGGGAGGGTGCGAAGAATGACTTCTACAGAAAATGGTTGAACCTATGGGTCTGCGCGACCAGAAATTACCAATATCTCCACCAGGGCAAGGAGCAACAGTTCGTGCGACAGAGACCTCCACTATTGCGCAGTGGCATACGCAAATTTTTATTTTCGGTGTGTAGAAGTGGTGGGTTCGGGGACTGAGCATTGTGGGTAATGCCAACATAATTATTATAGGAGAACGTATAATAATAAATTTATGTAGCACAGTAAAATTATTTATAGAATAACCATTGCAATGCACGAATAAATAAAATAGAAAACATTATAAATGTTCTAATCAAATATAAATTGATTCTACAAACGAACATTTATAAAACGTGTAGCTCCAGATAAAGTGCTAATTAACGCAGCGATACCTGCAGCGGAATCAACATTGACTTGAAATATTTTGAATTGTGAGTTTTGTCAGTAAGAGTTTAACTTTCTTGGGAAAGTTTATAGATTATACGTCGACTAGGGAAATACATTGAATCAGAATGTCTCAACGATTTTGGAACTAATTTTCTTTCTTTTTATATTAGTTTCCCTTTTCTCCCCGTCCTATCTACAAAAACACTCATTACCTTGACAAAAATTTCCGTGATATATCTTACACCTTCTTAATCGTATGTAGAGAAGTTTGTAGAATTATTATTTTGGTAAAGAGTTGATACTTTAATGGGATACGGAAAACACGCCATATTTTATTACCAAGGGAGAAATAACCTAAAACTTACTGTTACACATTATAGTAATACTGCAAATTATGTATACATGAAAGACAGCTATAATAAAAATAAACTGTTACACATTTCTCAAAGTAACATACGTGGCGTTGTAGTAAGATAACGTTGCATTATGTTCGTGTTCTTAAAACAAAAATAAAATATAGTCTCTCATGTTATTCGTTTCAAAAGTTAAAATATATGGTATTGCTGTGTATTGGAGCTGTTATTTCTGTGTGCCAGAGTACGCATGCAGTTTCCATTTCTGACGTTGTGTTGAGGCACTGTTTCTTAAGAAATATTGATGTTTAAGCTTTAATAAACACTTATAAAGTCACTTCCAATTACTGTGACAGTTTGTATTTTTTCCATGTCTGAATTTTATGAACGTATAGGCCCTACTCAAATGAAATTTCAGTTTGGAAAACGAGGCATAAAATACGGATTCTGTAATGTGTGGTATGGACTCGAGTGCTGGGGATGTTTTAACTTCTTTTTACAAATATTAACCACCTCACTAACATTGATTTAAGTGCAAACAAAATATTTCCGTTATAGATAACTTGTGTTTACGAAACATCTATCTTATTTAAGTTCCGAAACATTTTGAGACTTTGGAATATTACCGGTGATTCATATTTTGTAACATTGTTAAGTATAAACAGCCCAGGGAAAATAAGAAATGTATGTTGTTTTGAAAAGGTGTGTAGATTAAACGAACTAATTTAAATAAAGACTTGATTAAGGATAATAAATTTGAATAATTTTTCTGCTGGAGAACGGTAAGGTACCTATTTTATTTCAAAATCATTCAAAGTTCTTCCAAATGCATTATATATATATATATATATATATATATATATATATATATATATATTGCCCTTAAGCTACTTAGTACTAAGAAATATTTTTAATTTAATATTTCTTATAAGATTTTTCAGTATTTATTCTTGGAAATACTTAAAAATAATACATGAATCTATGCAAGACCTAAAAATATGCTAAAACAACATGTATGTAATTTTACAATAAATAAACTGTTAAAAATTTTAGTAGAGCTGTCCAAATTTAAATCTACTTTGATTCTTTGCAAATAATATACCATAAGCGGAGGGTGAATTTAGACGCGTAGTGTGACTTAGTACACTTTTATACTGGGAATAAGTATTAATTAAATGTCTTATAGGTATTTATAACTCCAAATTTATCGCAATTTAATGTCCTTATTAAGGGCTTCCATATTTGCGAACAATGGTTTTTGTAATGCCCAAAATCACCACAAATATCAAAAGTCACCCTCGCTAACGGTACATTATTTCAACTTATTCCAGCTGATAGTTACTATATGAATTTAAAGAAGCTGTTTTTCGTGAGTATTCGATGCGTTACGTACAAGGAGATTTATCATTAATTGGCGAATAAAGGTTTTTTAACGATAAAAAACTTATATTTAATTACAACGATGCACGCCTAAATACAGGTTATAAGAAAAGTACCAAACACGTGCAGTTATGCTAATAAAGAAATGACATTACTGCATATCGAAACGATTTTTAACTAAGCCTCCGTCACATAAAATCACATTTCATTGAATTTTAAGCAACTCATATAGATATTGCGCGTTTGAAAAATTCTCCTCGTTCTCTCCGACATGAAGAATAACATTGTAGTTAGCATTCAGGAATCTCAAATTAATCACACCAGAAGCTGTCAACGCAAAAATTGAAGTGTCTAATAAATCAATCTCTGCAAGACTTCGGGAAGATTTTCTGGGGAGTCGACACTTGACTGACATTTTTATTAAAACTTGTGCCATGTGATCATCTCGAACGTACGACCATCCGACCTAAGAAAAATGTCAGAGTAAAAATAGAAGTGTGTAGGTTTGTAAGACAATGTTTTTCAGGAACATAGTGTGTTTTATTCATATTTTATTTCTGATAAGTTAAAATGGGGAAAAATGCAACACAAAGCAATTATAAAGCCATAATGTTTGGATTAACGTGAAAGGAAAGTTTACGATAGGATACTATTTCCGTTCGACATTTGTGAAAGTTTCATTACAAGTGTTTTAATAACAATCAGCCAAATGTAGAAAAATGAAATAGTTTGACTGGCATTAAACCCCGAACTATATTTCATGATTTTGACGAACAACAGGCGAGTGTATATCCAAAAAAGGAATAGGATTCTGCTGCAGGATTTTCTTACCTAATACGAACTAAAATAACGCCCATTCTCGCAAATTTTCAGCCGGCTAGAAAAAATCTTAAAATATTTTCGAAGGACTTGATATGGCTATACACATTTATAACATTATTTGAGTGCTAATCCTCAGCAGGAACGCACATTAAGCAATATTTGAACTCATAGTGCTGAATCGTATTATTATTTTAGTCACGAGTTTAAGAATAATTATTAAATTTGTACTAATGTATGATTGGATAAATATCTGAGCTATTATTTTACAAATAATGGTGGATTTAGTAAATAATAAACTATGCGATACTACAGAAAACGAATTTAGCATCTCGTACGTTCCATGAAAATGAAGTAACACATTGTAACAATATAGTACAGAAATTCGCACATAACAGCAAATGTACAACTCAAGACAATTTTGCGTGACTGACATATTTAGCGTGTAGGGCTTACGCCTTTTAGAGGAATACTCCGGGTTGTGGAGCAGTTGTGTATCGGTGTATAATATGTCGCTGTCTAAAATGGTGTGATGAATCATACATTGCTCCAGATATGATGTGGCTCATGTTATTTTACTCAAAACAAGTTCATGCAGAAATATTATTTGAGCATTTTATAATGCTCAGAGACTCAGAAATCTCGCTAATTCGTTCGAAAAAGGCGTAAATTTTCAAACCACCATGCACACGAGTTACTTCACTTATTTCGGTTGCTGTTTGTTGAAATTGTTCTCAAATATTCTGGACCAATAGCAAGACTGCGTGAACACTACCAGCCTTTCTGGTTACCTTCTAGGTGTACAACTGGCAACTATGGGAGCAGCAACAATGTACAAGTAGCTGAAGGCAGAGTGTATATAGGACTCTGGAGTCCACCCGGAAGGTTGCTGAACCAGCGGAATATTCGGGTTTGTAGAAATTCTCTTTACAAGAGAAATTTACAGATAATCCTACAACTTTTCATTTCTTAATTGAAAAACAGAAATTTTCTAAAGGATATGATATGCGTTCTCTTAATGTTCACGAGGAAAAAATTCGTAATTTTATATTTGCTCAATATCGTGTTCGTTTTATATACGTTACTTGTAACCACATTCCCCAACTTAAAAATTTTTAATCCGTCATAGTTTTTCCATAGCGCCATGTCAAAGACAGAATTTGCAAGTTACGGGAACACGGAAGTAACGAAAACGAAGAGACTTACACGGATAAAATAATTTACACTGAAATTAGATATTATGTTCATATGCAAAAATATATAAATGTATATAGTAAAGTATTTTGACTTTTTTAAAAAATTCCGCAAATAACCATTTTCATTAATATTAGTACAAAACATTTATTTACGTGTTTTTAAATCTTTTAGCACATGGCCTATAATATTGAAATTTCAGTGTAAATTATTTCATTTCAGCACGCCAGTTGGTTTTTCTTATTCCTATGTTCCCGTAATTTGCAAATGTTGACTCTGACATTACGCTATTGGAAAACTATGAGAGTAAAAAAAAAAAAAAAAAAAAAAAAATAAATAAATAAAAAAAATAGAAGTGAAAAATGTAGTCACAAGAGTAACGTATGTAAAACGAACTCTATGTTGCGCAAATATAAAATAATGAATTGTTGCTACTGGAACGCCCGTAATGTGATATACCGAAGGAAATGACTGGCGCCGTTGAAGGTGCTTGCGAAAAGACGCATGAGATAATCGAGCAATATTTGGCCTTAGAGTGCAATTGTTTCAAGGCTCCGACTTAATCCGTTCCGTGCCGATTATATATAACTCAAGCTGGAAATACCGTAACGTAATTGCAACGAATAGTGGAAAACATATCAAGCTGTCTGCAGTCTAATATTTTTAGTTTCCTCTCAAGTAACGTACCCATAGGGACAACTGACTATCGGGAAAAAGATTTAGTAAAATTTGGTTTCAGTGCATTACGTGCACATCTGCAACTCTGTTTCGTGGTAATTGACAGCGAATCTTTGGTAAGAGACGTCACACACTTGACTCTGACGATTATAATAATGTCACTGCTATTCCGCATGTCTATGATATTCTTGTATAAATTGAAGCGCATAAGAGTTAGTATCATCCGTTCACTGACCTATAAGAGGCACTGAACAAGCTAGTGTAAACAAACCCTCGCAAAAATCCTGTGGCCCTACACTGAATTTCTTTTAAAATTCAAATTAATTAATTTTCGCTGGATTTGTATATAAAACTCATTAGACAAAACAGTGTAACGTTAACTGTTCAATATTAATTATTTCATGTTTATGTTAATGGCACTAAGGATTAACGAGTTGCAATGTATATTATTTTGATGCCTAATACTAATTTGCCAGTATTTAGTTTAATATTTAGTGATTTGACGTAACATAATTGGTTTGTTTTGATTGCAGTAACGTAATAATATTTTAATTGTTTTAAAGTGTGTAATTTTCAAGAGTTTTAGTATTTATTAAGAGTATGTTTTTATTTTGGAAGCCAGCCAGTTTTATTTTCTCTATGTTGTTTGGTTACAATAGCGATGTGCTATTCACGGTATTTTAAGTGTGTGTTGGCGAGGCGCTATTCGCCGATGGTTTTACATTTTTTTAAACAACAATGCAGAAGGATTTTTGAAAAGGGACGCCAAGGAGGGCGAGTCCATTATAGTTTGGTTTATGGATGCTAGCTAGGTGAGCGGACGAGAGTTTCGTCCCGCTCTAGGGCCATTATTTTGGAAATTCGAGTGAGTTCCAGCACGTCTGAGGGCACCTAAATGGTGAAGACGGTCCCGCAAGAAGGGAAGAGGCCCCAGAGTCAGTCTCCCGCGTCTAGGCAGTTAATTAGCCTACGACTTGTAGTGCAGATTTCTAGCATGTGCAGAAACTTTATCATGCACGGGTCCGAGAACCCTTAGGGAAGACCGAGGATTCCAAGCTAGCTACAGGAGCGTGCTAGAGGCACACCTAACCCACCACATCCACCAGATTCCAGTGTTCCAGCTACTGAAGACACCTACCACAGCTAAGTCCGGTGAAATTTTAGCCTTATATTAAGAGTCATCTCTGCTAGCCGAAACTTAAGACTCGAGACTAACAGAACAAACTATTTTGCCCGCACACACCCTGAACACTTAAGAGTTAATAGCTCAGTAAAACTTTTTATTTGTGGTGAACTATATATTTTGGTGAAATTTAATCAAGCCTACATTATTTTATGAACCGAATTTAATTTGAACATTTGAAACAAACAGGTAATTTTTTTAAAGTTCATATATTTATTTTCACTGGCTGGCTAAACCACATAAAATTTTGATAGGAATTTACTGGTAACGTTCTAATTTGATAATTAATTTGCTTTAAGAGAAAGCCTTAATAAATTACATTTCAGTTTTCACCCCTATTTCACCCGGCTTTTATTTTGGTAATTTTTGTTTGTTATTTTCCTGCCAAGGGTTCGTTTTATTTTAGCTGCAGCCGTGGAAGTAAAGCAGTTTCCTGTTAGCAAGTGTCAAGGTGTTAGTAAGTGCCAAGGTATCACTACTACACACTATCACCCACTCAGCTACAAAGTAGACTGTCCGGTTACATCACAATATCACCATACCGTATATATATCACATACCACATCACAACAGAGACGCCTAAAAATTCTAAATAAGAAAATGCAGTTCGCTCATACTCTTTTAAAGTTGTTATTTTCAAGTTAACTTACTGAATAAGAGAAAATATACACAATCGAAAAATCTCTCTTAAAGCAAAGATCTTCTTTAAGTGCGGTTTGATGTGGATATAAATATATGGTGGTACGTAATTCAGTTTAAAATATAGTCGAAGTCTTGCTATGAACCACGCTACAAGAATGTATACAAATATTTTACTATTTGCTTAGAATTAACACTTTACGTGCAGTAAAAAGAGTGACGGTAGATTATTAACGCATAGTTCAAAAAGTGTGCTTTTCCTTTTCCTTTGTTACGGCGAAAAAGGAAATAACTTGATTGTTGTGTGCTGTAACAGCAAGCAAGTTTTTGTATTCTCGACCAACAAACACTTTTATTTACTTTCATTTCGGAGTAGATTTTGTACGTTTATTAAAAAGGAATCTAGCAGCTAATGGCTTCAAACCTATTACAATGTTAGAAGGATGAAATATTTACTTTTAGTGTTTATTAAGAAAATTGAGATTTTTAAACAAAATCTTTTTAGGCTTGAAGAATAGACAGCTGTGCTACACGTAGTCCGTTCTTCACTAAATTGTAACGTAATACCTCTATAACTGTTGGGTCCCACATACAAATATACAGGATGTTTTTCAACAATACCTAAAAACTCCGACGGGAGATTCACTATGAAATAATAAGCAGAAATAATGATTTGCATTTTCACCTAAACTACCTCTAATCTATGGCCTAAACGTAGTAGCAATTGATTATTGAGGTTTTGAATATCAAAATTTGAAATCGTATTTTCCAAAAATATGGCAAACTAATTTACATGAAAAAAAAAACAATATTTTTTGAATTGCTTAGTGTTATTCGAATCATTAAACTAACATCAAACGCTGATTGATACCTTCTACCATTATGAAAATAGCAGGGGTGGCTACCCTCTAATCGCATACAACTATTTTTACTGTCAGGATTTTCAAACATTTAAAGATGGTTTATTGGGTAATAAGACTTGGTTAACAACTGCAACTGTCTAGGACGTACGTTTATGCTCAAAACACACACGACATACAGAGCCTAGAACATAACAATCCTGCGAACATGTAAGTGATGTTTTCAGCTTACAGACTATGGTGGACACTCACTGTAAACAACGTATATAACATTGTTAAAGCCGCAGACCAGTATTTTTCCTGACATTCTACGTACATATCGTTGCAGGCAGTTGTGATCGCAAATGGTGGGTTTCAGGCAGTTGAAACACGTTTGAACGATAATGTGTCGTCATCACTTGTACGTATTCATCTGTTTAATATTAAATGTTATTCCGTTTGGCTATTCATATGTCCAGTAAAATTTTTCGTGATAAACATTTTCTGTAGATCAGCGTTGTTACGTTATTTCCCCTGGAAGTTTAGAGCAATGTAGCTCTTGAATTACAAGACCGTCAATGGAGCGAAGTTAACTTAGCGAAACATAGACTTGCCCAGCGGCGAATAGTTTTGTCTCTATGCAGGCTTGCACAACAGCATCGTCGACAGTGTTACCAGGTATTTTATGGACAGTTTATTCCAATGAAAATATAAAGATAACACAAGCCTCTTAAAAGTGCGTAGGTGCACCGCACTGGAAATTGTGCAACTTGTCTAAGCAAAAAAGTGGTCATATGTTTTCAGTGATCACTCCATTTTCTCCATTGACTAGGCCTTTCGGGACGTCGGTGTTAGATCTCAAAGTGACTTTTGTGCATTCTATAAGGTTGTATGTAATCAACCTGGTACGTTCACGTTATTGGGTGTTACATTATCCAAATTGGGTATTATTTAAAATCTGTGTTCCACAACTAAATTATCCTGAGATTTAATTGGGAAAGAGCGAGAAATTTTAGCTTCATAATTGTCAAAAAAATCAATTCATTGCGTTTACTTTGTTAAAAACATTCAATATTTCACCCACTTTTCGAAATCCAAAATCTGTTTATGATTGACTTTTGTATTCGTCAATTAGCAGCACGTAACATGCAGTTTTGATGTGAATTTTTTTCATGCCATTGTGTAAAATGGTTTTTGCTGCTTGCAAGAACGAAAAATATGCAAATTTATACTCAGAAATGCTAAGTTGAGCTAATATTTTTCTGTAAAACGAAAAAATACTCAAAATTATCGCCTACAAAATGAACACTATTTCATACATTTGAATGCCTTGAGGAAAATTTGTTTGTGTGTGAGACGAAATTCGACGAGGCGCTGCGAGCGACCGCTGGCCAGCACATGCATTGTTATAGCGACTCTGCGCCCAAAGTCGTAAATGCTCCCGCACCCTTCCCGCCGTAACTATTTTGCTGAGACTCTTAAGCGACGACTCTATAATGAAATGAAAGCGTCCCTGCGTCCCAGTATCTTTGTGTACCATAATTTCGAACGCGTACGATATATATAAATTTAAAAACAACACTATGTAAAAGCCTATCATAATCAAGTTCGAGGGCCATAAAATAAAGGTTCCAATGTGCGTGGTGTCTCGAAAGTCATTTTAAAAAGTAGTCTGAAAGTATTTTTTTTTTTTTTTTTTTTTTTTTTTTTTTTTTTTTTTTTTACGAAGACGAGCTCAGTGAACGTAAGTTTACTGGTCTCTGAGAAAGAAAATGCAGTTCGAGCTTACGCCAGACGTCCGCCTGCATGACCTCGCTGCCGAAGAGAATACCAAAAGTTAAGCTTCGCCATCAGGTGCGAATGTTAAAGAGTCCTATATAGCAGGTGCTGGATGCCACTTCTGAGGTAAGGAAGCATGCAGGCAATAAGAGCTAGACTGGCCGGTGTATTAACAACCATGTCGCCTTTATGTGCGAGGAACAATAACGGCGTGATATGTTTGTATAGTCGACTTTTTCCTATAAGACTTAAAGCGGTGACCCTATTTTTTTTACGTACGGAAAGTGCAAAATTAAGACCAGTGCATGTTTCTCCATTCATTTGTGTTTTATGATTCCAGTTGGTAATTTTTTACGTAACAGCAGTCAGAAAAAGCGGTTTTAAGCCAGTTTGAGGTGTCCCGAAGCCATTTTTCTAGGTATGATATTTAGAAAAAAAAATACAGAAGCGTACTTTTAAGGCTTCGCTCTTTAGTTTTGCAGTGGTTTCAAAAATTTTCTTTTTTTTTTTTTTTCAAAGAGAATTAATACATATATAAAAAAGGCATGTTACAGTTTTAACACTTATATATTATCGTTTGTATCTGAATTTTTCTGTTACAGTATACCAAACGGATTTTTAATTTTTGCCCCTGATATATCACATATTTTGCTGTCATAATGAGCCAAATTGAAGAAAATAATTTTTTTTTGCCAGCAAACGGTACATTATTTTGAAAAACGCTCTGGCAAAACTGTACATCGTATGACTGCACACAGTCTCAAATATTTTCAAAGCGTTTAGTTAAAAACATATTTGAGTTTTTTACAATTGTTTTATATAAACGAAAGATCATAGCCTTAAAGGGCGGTTCATCTCAGTTTTTTCAACGTCTTTTTTTAGTTTTATATTTGTACCAGATATTTGTTTTATTTTAGACATAAATTGTGATTAAATCTTCCTCTTAGGAAATATTTGTATCTCTTATAGTTTTTGCGTAATGAGTAGTAAACATCAAAATTTTCACTTTACGGTTTTATGCACGCCACTAAAATCAACTGACATACCAAACAAAACAAATTCACAATGTATGAAATGTTGTAGGCTATGATTTGACATATACGAAACAAAATGTAATTTTTTTTTGTCTTTAATAAAAAATGCTGAATTTTGAAACGATAATTTAAAAATTTCAATAATTTTTAAAAAATTCAAAACTGTATATTATTTTGTTTTTATGTGTGTTAAATTACAGACTGCAACATTGTTATAAACTGTGAAATTTTCGGTTTGGTATGTCTGTTTGGTTTTATTGAAGTGAAAATTTTGACGTTTACGACTCATTATACAAAAATTTCTTAAGAGGAATGTTTAGTCACAATTTATGTCTAAAATAACAAAAAAAAAAAATATCTGGTACAAATATAAAAATAGTAAAAGACGTTGAAAACTGAAGTGAACTGCCCCCTTATGTGCGTTTTCCTTTCGTAGACAAATACATTGACCACATGTTTAGTAGTTTTTCTTAAAAAAAACTTTCTACCAGCACGTTGCAACAATATTCATGTGCGTGCCACTTATATGATGGATTTTTTTTTTATCCCTTCCCGATTTAAAAAAATTGGCAAGTTTTAATTGAAAATATTTCAATACAGACCTAGCTGTTTACCGTACCTTCCATTACGTTTGTTGTAACTGCAAATTTTAAGTATATCCATTAATAATTACGATAATTTAAATTTCAAGGAATGTATTCTCTGACAGTAAACCGTAAACACTAAATTACTCCCAGTACCGATTTCATCTAATAATACGCACCTAATAGGAAAATGAAACGTTTCTATACGGAAACTTTACCGATTATTCGTCACATCCTTAATTTATTAAACGAAAATGTATGTTATTAATTAAAGAGGCGACGCAGCCTCTTAAAGACAAGTCCTAACATGGTGAATGCAGCGTGTCCCGCGTATCGCGTATTGTTATTTACGCGAAACTACTTCACTTATCAAAAATATGTTTATATAAGAAAAGAACACAAACATGAAACTACGCCCCTATGACTTTGGTTAGAAACATGACTTTCGGGCCTCTCAAAATGGTTATGAACTGCTTTTTCAGTTAGCTCTGGGTCCAAAAATTCCACCTTAACTCGTAAAGTTTGGAGCTAAATGCATGCGTTTGCCTGTACGTCATACAAAAAAAAAAAAAGACCAAAAACGAAAATACGACACGCAACTTTGTCTACATGCTTCTTGTCAAGCGTGATACCCTAGCTCCGGACTCTTCGCTGCTCAGACGCATCATGCGCGGAAATATGAAACCGACATACATTCACCTTATTGCCATGCTATCTTCTTTCTATTTTTTGGCGATATTAATTGCATTTACGCCTAAACGAGAGAAGATATCAAAGATCTCTCGGGCGGTTTTCTTTAAAATCGTCTTCTCCATGTTAGCTGATTTTTTCCGGCAGTAAATATTATGCTTTTACATAATTATGTAGCTAATGAAATTCTTGTTAGTTAACTTATTATCTGAAACCGTATAATTAAGTGCTTTGAAAAAAAAAATAGCTGTCACGGCAAAAAACATTTTAAACGAACCCGCGAAACATATTTTTATGTCGCTCTCGTTTAAGCTTAAAACAATTAACTATCGTAAGAACAGTAGAAACAAGAGAACATATTATTAAGGGCATTCACGTAGCGAAAATTCATAATTTTTTATTTACTGGGCATATTGTTAGCTTTATAGACGATACTTGTGACTACATTTTCCACTTGTAAATATTTTTTAGCTCACATAGTTTCCCCATAGCGGCATGCCAATGTCAGAATTGGCAAGTTACAGGAACATAGGTTTAACAAAAACCAAGTGACTTACTCGAATGAAATAATTTACATTGAAATTTAATACTATGGGGACTATGCTAAAAATTTTTAAAAACACACAACAAATTCATTTTGTCTTTTTTTAAAATTGCCATGAACGTGGTAAACTTTCGCACATTTTTGGATTTTTTAAAAATAAGTACAAAGGAATTACATTTTGTGTTTATAAATCTTTTAGCATGTAGTCCAAATTATCTAATTTCAGTGTAATTTATTTTCATTTGAGTAAGTAACTTGGTTTTTGTTAAACCTATGTTCCTGTAACTTGCAAATTCTGACTTTGGTATGCCGCTATGGGGAAACTATGTGAGCTAAAAAATTTCGTGTGTGTCGAGTGAACGACTGGAATACTTAATCGGCAATAAAATGTAAGCTACTCATTATAATTCAATGGGATTATTTGGCGGAGTAGATATTCTGTTAGCAGACGTGTATTTATATATCACTGGCAGGTAGTGCTCTTTGCTTTGAACTAAAAAATTTAAAACAGGAATTAGAAAAATAAGAGACTGAAACCACAAAACCCATACAAATAGAAAACTTTAATTTTGTAAAATTTTTATTACAATACTTTCAAAGAGAATATAAAAACCGAATTTCTTAAATATCACTTTTAAATTTTAAAATAAATTTACTCTCCGAAAACCTTTTTGCGAATGATAAAATTATTTCAAAACTACAACCCAAATATTTAGAAATTATCGTAAAAATAATTTTAAAATTGCAGCTTTCCATTTTTATGGAATTTATGGTTTCAATATCTTATTTTAAAACTACCGTTTTTATATTTTACTCAAAAGCAAAGCATATTACCGCCCAATGCTATGTAAATAAACGTCCGCTAATAGAAATATCTACTCTGCAAAAATCCCATAGAATTATGATGATCAGTTCATATTTTATCGACGATTAAGTATTCCAGTAGCTCGCTCGAAATCTTACCTATCCATACCCCTTAAGTCGTGGCAGGGGAACATTAGGTTACCCAAGCTCGCAGAGTCTGACGGACGGGCTGAGATAGTAGTTACGAGCGACGACTCGGTCGACAGATGAGCCCGCAGCATCCGAGCATCCATATCGACTTACTCTCTCACCGACCTGGCAGAGTAGCAACGGCACGCGCAATATGACATTCACGAGATTACGCAGAGGAGACGGGGTCGCTGGAGTGCTGCAGGGGGCAGGGGGGCAGGGAGGGCAGTGAGGGAATGTACCTGGTCTCCATGGCAACGCTGCACGAGGATTTCGGACCGGCGATGTCACGTAAGATTGGTTTCGGGATTGCAGCCGTCAGGCAAGGGCCGGCTGGTAGAATGGGGCAACATGCAGGGACTTGAGAGAAGAATGCTTTCATTCCCGTCTACGGTCAGTACACCACTGCTCCATTTTCCCAAGTTTATGTTGACACCACATATACGGTTCAGAAATAAATTTCCTGCGCATTCCACGAAGAAAATAAGAGAATATGCAAAAATACTTGCACAAAAATTCACGCACATCAATTAAACAATAATAAGTCGGTACACAATAATGCTCTCTAGTAAGTTATTGTTTTAAACTCATTTGTTTCCAAGAATTCAAACTGCACATTTATGAAGTGCAATTACTTGTTGCCCTTGGACAATAAATTGGAATATTTTTTAACCCAAGTATGAGTGTGAATAAAAGTGGGATTGTATGACAGGTATACATTTTTCCACCAGTTATAGTCGCATCAAATAGCAAATATTTAAATTTTAAAAAATGAAATACCATATTTTAGAAATTATTAAAAAGTATAAAATTATTTGTCCTATGATACTGCTTACAAAATTTAAAAAAAAAAAAAAAAAAAAAAAAAAAAACTTTTCAGGCATGCGATTTTATAAGGTGCATAGAGATTAGCTGTCGTTGAGAAAACTCACACAACAGCTCCTATCATTTGCAGTGCAATAAAATTTTTAGTAAATTTATGTGACTCAGGTAAAGTAGGCCTATTATTGCATAAATATTTGCATCCGCCTACGTTTTCTTTCTTTCTTTTTTTTTAATGTTACATGTTTTTCCATAGGATAATTTCTTTTATAGTTTTAGTGCAATTTGAAAGCGTATTACGCCACAATTTTTTATTTACATAATATTCTTGGAATTTAATCTTGTGTATCTTATATGAACTTAGCCGGTAATTCTGCGTTACGTTTAATGTTTCAGTTTTCTGTCTTATAGAGATGTATGTTTAACGTGATATGTTAAAAACTAAGTTTTTCGAACAAAAAAATAATATTTTCCAAACATTTACCTCTAAAATTGCATCGTCATCCAGTTTTTAGCTGTGTTTTATGTTTCGAGTCTCTAGATCAATGGGAAGTATTTTAAAATTAATTTTAAATTTTGTACTGAACAGACAAACAAGCAGACAAGATAGCGAATTAAATACCCCAAAAATAAACACATTGTTTTTGTATTACGTTAACAATGTGTTTCGAACAAACAGACGACAAAGCAAGTTTTTAAAACGTCAAAGTAAAAGTTCGATGAGGAAATCTAAGCTCGATTCCCGGAAGGACGGTTATGGTTTTCGCATATTAATTATGCAGCGTAGTATTGTTGCCATTTTCAGGTGGATTTTCAGAGGTACTCCTGCTTCCAACGTCCTTGCATTCCTGTACTACACTGTAAAAGAAACTTCCTGAAATGTTTAGGAAGTTATTATCCCAGACGCATAATGGGGCAGTTATCATATTTCCGCCTTGTACACATGCAATTTTTACAGTTGTTACAATACAAGTCTGGTAACTTCAGTATACATTTTACTGTTTTATAAAAAGGTTTAGGAGTGTTACCATGGGTGTCTGGGAAACTGTTCTGCCATAACTACTTTCTTAGCGCTCCTATACGCACGTCTGGTAAATTTACAAATTATTTTTTAGTGTGTACACTATCCATACCTTCATCAGAGCTCGATGCCTAGCTGGCCAAGCACTCTTCACGACACTCGCTAAGCAATAACAGATATAATGTACCGTATTGTTGTGGATATACGCCATTGCAATATAATGTCGTCCCAGAAATCTAACATGAGACCACGGCCGTAGAAGAACAGGTCGGGACACTCGCCTGGAAACTTGACCCCCTTGTTGTTTGGCTGCAGTTCACCAAGTTACCGAGAGTGTTGTGCGTTTTTGGCGCTGCAATTAGGGTGTTTGGGCTCAAAGTCCGCCCACTTCCCTCCCACTGTTTTCCAGTGTATACGTTATAAAGATAAAAAATTCATCAAAACGAACTTTTTTTTTATCAATTTATGAAATACTTTCTTCGCTCACAATCCTAAAGCATGGCTCCAGCAATCTTTATTTCCTTTATAATGTGAATACTGGAAGAAAGTGGGCGGTGTTTGAGCCCGACCGCCCTGATTGCAGCGCCAAAGGCGCACAACACTCTCGATAATTTGGTGAACTACAGTCAAACAACAAGGGGGTCAAGCCAAATACATTGGTAGATAGGCGAGAGTCCAGACCTGTACTTCTACGACCGTGCATGAGACCAGGAGAAAACTAACAAAAAACGAAAAATTGAGAAAGCAAGCTTGTTTTTGCTGTAGTCAGCCCATCCATAAATAAAAACAAGAGAACATGACATATTACATACAGAACTGATCAATAAGTAAAGAAAAATAAAAAATATCCAAAAATAAAATTCAAAAAGCAAATCAAATCACCACAATTAAGGCAGCACAGACAATACTGGGACGAAGACAATATTGGAAACAATACAGGATAACAACGACGACGTCACAACAATGGACTAGACGGCACAACGATGAAGACACTAAAGAACATAGTAAGTTTCTTAAAAACCGACTTTTCACGACGTTTCAAGAGCTGATATCTACTTCCGTCTTCAGGTGAAGTAAAAGTGAAAACTGGAGAAATTGGACAGAACCTACAGTCTGCAGCTCTGCTCTTTGCGCGACCAGTGGCAGTCGAGCTCTCTCCTGATTGGCCGCGCACCTTTTAATGGTTTGTTTAGTCTATTGCCACTTTGCAATTAATTTTTGTTTCTTTTTCTGTTAAAGGTTTCCACATGTTTCTTACATTCAATACTTTACTGAATAAATATAATAGTGTTATTCACAATAAATGCTGATTCTTTAACTATCATATTGATAGTTATTCTATTCCACTGCAAGAAGCAGTCGAAGATGTCAAGAGCAGATTTTATATTTTAACATTTTGAGAGTCAGCAAAATAGCCTTCTGATTTAATTATCTAAATCTCTCAAAATTGTATGACAGCATAATACTTCATACACAGTAAAAAAAAAAATTGTCCATTTACAAGGGAAATCTTGTAAACTAATATCAGAATACTATCGGTCAGGTAATAAATGTGAGATGTCCGAAACCATTTAAAGAGGTTATAAATATTGTGAACACCTTTAGGAACTAGTAAAATAAATGGTAATGTGTAAATTTTTCGATTTGAAACAAAATAAAGATAGAAGATCAGACAAATTTTACAAAACATTCGTAATTTAACAAAAAAAAAAAGTTGGAAAATAGTTTCTGAAAAAATGTTTGTAAATATACAAACAATTGTTGTAAAGTGAACCAAATTATAGCAGCAAATATACAAAATTTGTTTGTAGATTTACAGAAATGTTTGTAAATATACAAAGAAATTACAAAACATATTTGTAGGGCTACACATTTTTTTTTTGGAAACAGGTTTCAAAAAACCCTTTTTGTAAAAGTACAAAAATTATTTCACTCTGTAGGAATGTTCGAGCTAGGTAGAATAATGTTTAACATTTATTCCTAATATTTAATGCATCACGTTGAATAAATCACTAGATAGTAAAGGTATCATATACATAACGACAGTACGGCATAGTCAGTAAATGATTTCTTTTGGGTGCATCTAAATTTGACCGTACACCCAGGAGTGGCACTGCGGTAATATACATATGCGTTTTTGTGAAAAATAAGTGTTCACAATGTACCCATCAACGAAAACATAATATTCTTCAGAAAAGGACTTTAAAGTTAATAAACTCATTATAAATACTGTTTCCAAACTCCTCCAACGTAACGAAAAATTGCCATGATAAGGTAGCGTTATTTGTAAGGTTAATTTTGACGCTCATCGTCGTTCAGTTCTTGTGACTTAGGAAAGGGTTTATGTTTCTCTTTATGTGTTTTGCCAAATGTTCTATATTCGGAAAATTTACATGGATATTTTTTCTAAACTTTTACTAGCTAGGCTACGGGGATGAAATATTTTTCTCGCGCAGGTACAGTTAGCAGAACAGAAAATGTTATGGTTAACGATTAAAAGCATGTTCTTAAGCACAGGTTAGTGTGACATGAGTTGAGTAAAAAATTGCAACGTAATGTAAGGTTAGGAGTAGTGCAAACATGCGGATACCTACGAACTAGCCCAATTTTTTTTAAACTACTGAGATTTACTCTTCAATGGCCACTAAATTCAATTTATATCAATAAAATTTTGAAATTACCCAAAACAGAAAATGTCGGCGCTTAGCAATAAGCATAAGATCGAGCAGATTTCCTCTAATTTCAAAACTGATTATTCATAAATTCGTGATCAAATTTAATATTATCTTTATATTTTTCAATGCAATCAATAGCAATTTTTGCAATAAAGTTAAAATATAATTTATTTTCAAATTTTTTTGAAAGTTCTCAATTGTGCGGAATATTCATAAAACGTCCTTGATTCCTTATTGACACAATTTGATCGAGTTCAGAAATGAGTAGATTTGAAATTTAAAAAAGGGTTATTATTTGAATTATGGTCAACTAATTTTTATAGGTTTTTCATTAAAATATTTGATCATTTGTTTATGTTACGGTTTCAGAATATACAACTTGCTGTTGGGGAAACAGGATTTCATCGAGAGGAAGTAGACACTAACTGCAACATCCGCCACGTTTTCTACATTACAAATACTGAGGGAGGCCCTTGCTGGTAGTCGAAACCGTGTAGCCTATGGTAGAAGATGAGTGGAACGTCCGTTATACTACCCCGGTCCACAAGTTGCCTTCGTCGGAAGTTAATGTCGACGGCCGTGGAAGCAATCACTTCCCCTCTGCGTCAGCTTGCTCTACATTCTGGCGCACGAGTGTGTGTTGAGGTGTGATATCTGCTTCCTGTTTATCTAATATGGAAGGGTGAGGTGTACTGGTGTGGAACGGGATGCTGTACGAAGAGTAGAATATTGGACGTACAGGATACAACAGGAAGAACCTAGTGACAGGATTATCGATCCTACATGCCTCGCCACTGATAATCGTTTTTTTTTTGTCAGCATCATAGCTACAGGCACCCTCACGTATTGACAGGTTTTTTTTTTTATTTTTTATTTTTGACGGAAGTGCTTCTGAACGGCGAGATGAATTCGTTTTTGTAATTTTGTTACCTGGACTGTGTTTTATTTTTTTGCGAGATAAATTCCACCACCATGTGTGGTCCGCTGATGGTGGTAAGGGCAGATTCGCGTGGCTGGCATGTGTGATGAGCACGCCGGCGATTTTAATAACTGTCCTTCAGACGATTTACATTTAATCGAGTGCATCGAGCTATGCGATACGCATGACGGAACTTCGTTAACGTACCATAAGTTATTGGTAGTTTCATTTCTGAATAATCACATCTTGAATTAGAAGTTTATTTTTTAATGTACATTGGCGTAATATTTAACTCTCATTCCAGAGATGAATGACGCAATTACTTAGTATATGGTTTTAGATTATAAAGTAACGTTGTAACATGTATGAAATTTAAATGTAATCATAAGGTGATGAATATTTTACAGATGTATGTATTTAAGTTAACTGACTAACTTGATATAAAGTTTATTAAATTATTACTCCATATTTCTAAATGTTCACTTACAAATAAATAGCAAAAAAAAAAAAAAAATAACGCAGTACCACCGAATGTTCAACTTACACGTAATTATCGGCGATATCCTCTCATGTTAGAGCAATTGTCATCAAAAAGCCATAATTAGAATACACTTGAAACCTAGGAACATGAATTTAGCAGTTCACTTGAGTTTGTATTAAAAAAGACGAAAACTAGCTAAACATTTCTACGTATTTATTTCTCAGTTTTTGTTTGCCATTTTATAGCATAGTTAGGAAACCGAACAAATTCTTATGCATATTTGATTGTACTTCTCAGAAATCGATTAAAGTAGCTGTACACGTATTTCGCTTAGTTGGCTAATGGCCGTTTAGGAAATTTGATTAACCACAGTAAAAAAAAGTCACTAGCGCAAATGAATCGAGGCTGTTAATATCGGGCGATATATTTTACAATTGTTGTTAACTGGAAGTAGCGATTTCTTACACTTTTAATAAAACTTACATCTAGCCTAATTATTAACAACATCTCTCAAACAGTGGTTTGGAGCAATGTTTAGAGCACTCGCCTACCACCAACGCGATCCAGCCACGATTCCCGGCGGGGTCGGCCCGTAATTTTCGCATGTGGGGATCGTGGCGGACGATGCCGCTGGTCGGTGGGTATTATCGAGGACCTTATATTTCCCCCGCCCCTTCATTCTGGGACTGCTCCGTACTTCATGTAACCCTTCACCAGCGTGAAAGACCTAGATGTTAAGTGCTGACCAATGTTAATTTAACGTTCATTGCAGGTTATAACCAAAATGCATGCCTAAGAACATTACACGACTCAAAACCCAAAAATAAATTGAGTGAAAAAGAAGTCAATAAGTTTTCTTTGAAATCTTGTTTCAGTTGAGACTAAGGAAAGTTTTACCTAAAACGTTGTAAGTCTTGCACAGTATGTACCCTTTCAAAAGATGTGTCGCGGATCGTACCTTCGATTCGAGTGGCAAGCCGGATTGATTTCGTTGCAAAAACAGTGCCGGATTTTAATTTTCTCGTAAAAAAATTAAACCCGAGTGATAAACGTACGTACGTTACCTGATTTCAGCAAGAACATTTATATACGTTATATCGTCACCCTAATGGTAAAAACTCGTAACTCCATTTTGTGTTTTGCGTTTTTGTCTCTTTAAATCATCTTAACTATACAGTATGTCCTAAATTTGGTTTAAAAAAAGCAAATACAGAGAGTTATTTAATTGTTTTAATTCACCACAAAAAAAACTGATTTTTCTGTCTTTCTTTCTGCATTCACACAAAATGGAGTTACGAGGTTTTACAATTAGGGTGACGATATACTGAAAGGACGATTGGAAGACACCACTGCACTGCCTGCAATTTCTCAGAAACCCTTACAAAATATATGATCCACTGCATTACTACACATGCCTCTGTCTTTGACGCTGGTACTTAATTGTACTTTAGTATAGACGATGTGTAACACTCTTTAGTTTTTATAGGCTTAGTAATGTGTCACAATTATCATATTTACTAACACCTTTGAGTTGGTCCTTACCTGTATTCAGCTTTTCCTTACACGTACGCGTGTACGTTTGTCACAACCATACAAGAAAATACAACTTTCATCGAGCTAGCATAAGCATGTTATAACAATAAATAACAAATGACGTATTTTGAGCCTTTCAAAGTTGTTTTCACAAGTAATCTTTTCGTATTAAGTATTTTCTTTCTGACGTGCTACCTGTTTTTATCAAATAACTTCCACGCCTCATCTTGAACAGAATGATTGATTTTACATGCGTAGGAAAGGGCACAGAGTGTTTTAAATATTTTACTATACACGGATACTAGCAATACCGATTTGGTATACAATATGTTCATGCCACCTTTAAAATTACAACGAATTTAATCTAGATCAATGTGATGTGATCAAGAATAATGCGAATCGGAAACTTCATACAGTGAAATGTTAACGCCTATGTTCTCTCTAACCGCCACAGCGTTGATTTCCAGGGTTCCATGGGTAACCTTGCGTAATATTTGCTGTGTTTAACATATATGATGACAAAAACGCCCTGCACTCCAACGGAGATCCATTTGTTACAGATATTTGTTTATTACTAAAATGATAAATCGATTAAGTTAATGGTGAATGTTAGACAATTTTATTGTGCTTTAAGTTTTTTGAGCCATAACATTTATTCAAGTTGTATTAACAAAGTGTTGTATTCAACAAAGTATAGGATATATTCTTGGTAAGCTGCACGACATAAATAATAATGGAATATTAAATTTATTCGTCGTGCATATACATAGCAAAATAATTCTTTAAATTTAACCTATAATTCCCTTGCAATGATTCTGCATGACAAATTAATGAAACATTCCATTATTTTTATGTCAAGCAGTTTACTAGGAATGTGTCCTATGCTTTGTTGAAGATAACATTTTGATGATACAAAGTTTACTAAGAATGTGTCGTATGCTTTGTTATAAATAACATTTTGATGATACAATTTTAATGAGTGTTATGGCTCAAAATCGGAAAATACTGTAAAATTGTCTATACTCCCCCTTAAAGAATAAAATTGACATTGCGTTTACTACATACGGTTGTTATTTCTTTTGATTGCGTTTAACGTGATGATTGTGCTAGTTTAGCTTTTTTAAAGTAAAAAATATGTATGATGTAACATTAAATTCTTGTTGAATATCACTAAAAATTTATCTTATAATTCTAACTATCTCATTATGTTTAACATTTAATTTAATTTGGGTGAAATTTCCAAGGAATAATTACTTTAACGTACAAATTACATTCTGAATTTTTTCTGCTTTCTTTGGCTGTATAACATATAATGATTAAAATTTATATTGCATACGTTGTAATAAAATAATGTACTATGTATTTTCTATACGTAAGTATACTTTTCCTAATCATGTTGTTATAATTATTGCGCCAAACTTCACATCCATACATTCTTGAATACAATTTCCATCATAAATGTTATAACTGAGACTATCTCCTAGACAAAGCTCACAGTTCCGTTACTTCATAAGTGTTTACTTGAACCTGCAAGTCCCTATTACTCACAAACCGTTTACTATTGGACACTGCACGTACGTTTCGCGTGGCACGTCCTGTCCAACGCTGACATGGGGCGGCTACGCAACCGCATGACGAGAGCAGTATTCCTGCAGATGTCGGGCAATAATTCGACGCGGCCGTGTTTCGCCCTACCCCATCCAATATTTGTTTTGCGGATTTTATCCGACTTTTCCCCTCTTTTAGTGACAGAGGCGTCGGTATAAGTATTTTTCTTGTTAGGCAGGTAGGGGGAGGGCAAGATTTTTTTTGGCGGAGTTGCTACAATGATTAACTTAGCTTACTACAGCTTATGCCACATCTTCTATTAATTACGCATGTGTAAAATTAGAAATTGTAATAATAAAACTTCAATTTTATGTACTTATGTAACCAAAGACACAAAATTATTCACACACTTTTCATTCAAAATTCAGGTAGGGGAATTTCCCCTACTCCTTTCCCCTCAAATGACGTAGCTGTTTGCAGTCCACTCTTACTGTGGCACACATTTGCCTTGCTAGTGATTTTCGGATTGTATCAGGAGTGTCTTAAATAATGCCATTCTTGTTTAAAATTCCGCTTATTAAGTACATTTTTCGTAATTTTTTTTATCGATTTACTATCAAAATCGTATCCACATTTTTTTTTCTCTCGGTGATGACAAATAATTGTGCATGACCTACGATTGGTTTAATATCGTTGTAAGTATGATTCGAAAAAGTGAAAATTATGGAGTTGTAAACGTGGTGATAGGCAAGTTTCGCCTAGTGTTACTGATGATGTGACAAGTCAGAGGAAATGTAGAAAACTCTTGTGATTACCACCAAAATCAAATTACAGGTTTGGTGCAGTGATTTAATAATTTATTTGTTTTCAATACTTGGCCTACGACTACGAAAAATTTATTTGCTCGGGAAAAAGAACCATACTAAAATTTTACTTTAAATTATTCTTATGAAAGTAATCAGTGTAATTAAACATAACTTTCATATTCCATGTGCAAAATATATTTTCTTTGTTTTCATAGTAATTTCTTTATTAAAGGTCAAAACATATTTTTATCAACACGTTGTCATCTCAAATTAACGAATTATGTATATTTTGTGAGGGTAAACTTAAAGACAATGGCGAAAAAATAAATGTATTGTCGTAGCAGAACATGTTGGTACTAATTTTTGTAAATGTTTCACTATTCTAAATTTAGAGTAATAAATACATTACGAAAGCAACTGCAGCCTGCGAGCGAGGATAGTAAGGTCAAATTTAGCTCGTTCGTAGTTTTACAATTTTATATATTTAAAATTACTTGTAATCATACTGAAAGAAATTAACTTTAAAGTTGATATTTTCACTACAATACCACAAGATTTGCGTTAAACATCAAAATCTTGTGAAATTTTTAAATAATTCATGGTAAAAATTCGGTGAAAAATCTCCAAATTATTATTTAATTATCTATTTTTAATAACCGAATACTATACTGCTGACATTTTGAACATTGTTTTTAAAACTTACATGTGAAGCTACTTTAGTTAAGTCTAAAATTCGCTTTAAAGGACTTTAGAGAAATTTTTTACTCACAGCTGCCACCAGTGAGGAAGGGACTGCGGTTAGAGCAGCAACTGTAACGTATTCCTCCATCTTTAATGACCCGGGTTCGATTTCCGGGAAAGTCGATATGAAACTCGGAGGACGCAGTCGGTGACCACCAGGTTTTCTCGGGGTTCCGTCGTTTCCGCTCTATTCGTATTCCGTCGCTTCTCCATCACGTGAATACATTTCATGTCATCCTTCAGGAATTGACAAAAAATTATGGCCGCTTAGTTAGAAGTCTGTTCAGGGAACGCGGTACTCTGTCATCGGCTACGCCCCCTTACGATAATCTCATTATTAATGATAATACAATACGATACCTCCAAAAACATCATCACATTACATTTCGAGATAGAAACTAACAACCAGTGCTACAGTCAAACAAACCGTCTTGCACATAACGCTTGACATTTGGCACAGAATATTTCCAGATTTCATGTACCGTAAAATGGAGTGAATAGGAACACTGAAGAAAATAGGGGCTAAATTTGAAACAGATTGCTTGCTAGGAACTTAACTTTCAATCACATTATATTTCGATAAAATAAGTTTTTTGTAAAATTATTAACTTGCCAACCTTAAGAAAAAAAACTCGGGTTTTAAATCCACGTACTGGAACTTTTGATTTGAAATCTGGTTCCTACTCACCCCATTTTACGATAATTTAATTCGGGTCGTATTTTACGTGATTTTCCAGAAAATTTTAAAATATATCACTTACTGGAGTAATGAAGGATGGCTCAATCGCACGATGTAGTACACTGCAAAACCACTTCAGTAGATGGGTTTGGTAGGTGCACTTTGGGGGCGCGGGGCGTCGGTGCTCGGTGCCACGGCCGCCATCTTGGCCGCCATCTTGGCCGCCATCTTGACCGCCATCTTGGCCGCCATCTTGTCCGCCATCTTGTCGGCCATTTTGTCGTCTGGTTTTGTCGGCCATCTTGTATTTCATTTTCTCCTGCTCTATCATTCTGTTAATTTTTTCTCCTGCTCTATCATTCCATTATTTCGTGCTCTCTCATTCCTTCGAGAATAATCTAGGTTTTTCCTGCTCTGTCATTCTTTCGAGAA